>CM053030.1:91173263-91378652 GCA_028564925.1 Lithobates sylvaticus
ACTAATACCACTATGAGGCAATCATAACAATAAAAATTGCAACTTATAATGACAAAATTGCTAATACACGTGACTCACCACTAGATGTGGTGCAAATATTGCGACTGTGATTACTAATATACCACTGTGAGTATAAGTGAGAAAACCTTGCTTTACAAAACAAACAGTATAAGCAACAATAAACTAAAAGTCAATATTGCAGGTTGGGATAAATTGCAGGTGATCCTGAAGGGATGATCCCCTAGAGAACCCTACTCACCAGAACAATGTGACCCACGGCTTTGCAGTCCTAGGGTCTAAATAAGCTATAATGAAGTGGTGCGATGGGTGATGTCAGGAATCCAGAAAATACTTCAAATAATCCAATGGAGACTCCGGTTGAATATGGGTGCCGTAAAGAGGAAAGAAAGAACAAGCATGTGTGGTATCGCCGTGCTAAACCTCTAAGTGCTAAACAATAGTAACTCACTACTGAGCAGACTTGGATCAGCGAGTTCCGGGTGCGCTGTTGGCGTGCGCTCCAAACGGAACAGGAAGCAGGCGTCACTGGCTTACTGGCCGGAAATTGCATCTACGCGTTTCGCCCCTCCTCCAGGGCGTCATCAAGGACATCGGAGGGGCGAAACGCGTAGACGCAATTTCCGGCCAGTAAGGATGTCCTTGATGACGCCCTGGAGGAGAGGCGAAACGCGTAGACGCAATTTCCGGCCAGTAAGGATGTCCTTGATGACGCCCTGGAGGAGGGGCGAAACGCGTAGATACAATTTCCGGCCAGAAAGGATGTCCTTGATGACGCCCTGGAGGAGGGGCGAAACGCGTAGACGCAATTTCCGGCCAGTAAGCCAGTGACGCCTGCTTCCTGTTCCGTTTGGAGCGCACGCCAACAGCGCACCCGGAACTCGCTGATCCAAGTCTGCTCAGTAGTGAGTTACTATTGTTTAGCACTTAGAGGTTTAGCACGGCGATACCACACATGCTTGTTCTTTCTTTCCTCTTTACGGCACCCATATTCAACCGGAGTCTCCATTGGATTATTTGAAGTATTTTCTGGATTCCTGACATCACCCATCTCACCACTTCATTATAGCTTATTTAGACCCTAGGACTGCAAAGCCGTGGGTCACATTGTTCTGGTGAGTAGGGTTCTCTAGGGGATCATCCCTTCAGGATCACCTGCAATTTATCCCAACCTGCAATATTGACTTTTAATTTATTGTTGCTTATACTGTTTGTTTTGTAAAGCAAGGTTTTCTCACTTATACTCACAGTGGTATATTAGTAATCACAGTCGCAATATTTGCACCACATCTAGTGGTGAGTCACGTGTATTAGCAATTTTGTCATTATAAGTTGCAATTTTTATTGTTATGATTGCCTCATAGTGGTATTAGTATTCACAGTCGCAATATTTGCACCACCTCCAGTGGTGAGTCACGTGTATTAGCAATTTTGTCACTATAAGTTGCAATTTTCATTGTTTTGTTTGCCTCACTTACACCCCCAGTGGTGATTCACATCTGCTAGCGCAGCCTTATTTCACAGTATATCATATTTAAGGTTTTTTAACTTTTTCAGGTAGCAGCAGCAGTATTTGTTTATTAACTATTGCATGGTGTTATGCGTTTTTTATAGTACTCTTTGGCGCAAGTATTAAGTTTTGTTTACAATAAAACCAGCAGCTCCTTCGAGGGTTAGTGCTACAGAAATATTTACAAAAATGTGAGGGGTGCATGCTGGGAGAGGTTATAAATAATGATGGTGACCTTAATTACTTCCTGGGCTATAACCAGAATAGGGGGCTGTGTTGGAGATCTTTTGCCTCCCAGGCCTGCTGCCCAGGGAGAGTGGGACTAAGAATGGAGCTGTGTTTTTGAAGCCAGAAAGGTTATACACTGACTTGCTAAAAGGCTCCAGCCAGGAATAGCGGAGAAGGATGATTGCTGCCTGAATGTGGCATTTTGAGATAGAATGTCACTGCCGGAGAGTGTTCCTGAAGAGCTGAGTAAAGGCTGCTGCCAGTGGACATTACAGGAAGTCAGAGCTCCTCCTAAAAGTACTTGTGCTGCCTGGTGATATTTTTTTCTGTCTGAAGAGTATATATTGTCAGTTTTGGGCTTAAAGGCCCTTGTCCCTGTATTGACTGCGATGAAAAATATAGAGTTGCATTTCTCCTAAGTTTATTCTTTCCTAATACATTCTCTTAAATGTACTAAAGTGACTGTTGCCCAATTTCAAGGATTCCATCCTGAGGTTTGAAATGCTAGCCCATCGGGGCTGGGATGTCTCAAGGAAGACCCAAAGTTATCTAACATGGTTCTCGCTGAGATGGTCTTCTGAATTAGATAAAATCACACAGTAAAGGTTGCCATTATTTCATGTAGTATTCTACTTAAATTGTATCGGAATAAAATCAGTTAAAATTGTTAAAATATACAGTATATGTAAATGCAATACTTCTTTGAAAAGGATAAGCATAATTGATATCAATATACATGCTTTATTTTTGTATGTTCTACTATTTATTACTAGAATAAGGACAATCCCAACAGCACATTCAGTGAGAAGACCCTTCTGTATATCACGGCGGATCTCTTTGTAGCTGGCACAGATACAACCTCAAACACGTTACGCTGGTCACTTTTAATGATGCTACACTACCCTCACATCCAGGGTAAGTATTTACTGTCTACTTAGTTAAAGCTGACTGCATCCAAACACCTAAATATACAAGTTGAAATACACACTTGTGAACTGTTTTACCTGGCAAAGAATTTGTTATTTGTGCAGCCAGTCCCATGATCCATAGTAGAGATTGGGGTGGTGCACTTGCAGGTATTGGGATACCCATGAGTACACATCTAATGTTTTTGGTGTTGAATCACCAGAAAAAAGATACTAAACTTCAGCTTTAAATACATGACATATAAGAAGTAATATAGGAAATGAGGAAGAACCTGCAAAAGGGACATATACAAAATGAAAAGTCTGACAAGGGTTCTAGCCATTCTACTAAAGAAACACATTCTTGTCTGGTAAAAATGTGTCAGTAAGTCAAGGAAGGAAGTGAGGGTAAATCTCTCTAACGGAGGCTTGTATCAGTAAAAACACAGAGAGGTTTTCTACTCCTGCCCCTTGCAATCCAAAACTAGAAAAAAAAAGGTTGGGCTTGATATACACTTGTAATGCCCTGCTCCTAATGAGCAGACGCTATTATTTTTGTAAATTTAAGTTTGTCTGAATCTGCAGTTTGGCTCAGACTAATTATGCTAAAGTTATGGTTTCTGTACCAGTTTAGCTGGGTTGTGCTAGTTTCCACTTGGCCGTGGGTGTCGCTGTCACCACCGGTAAGTTTTAGAAATGCAACAGGCTAAATGCATTGGGTACCTCTTTTATTCAGAAACAGCCCGGTGGGAGTGGTCTACCCGCTGTGCGTTCTGGGTAAGGGTATTTAAGGTACAGGCGCCATTTTTTGGGGTTCGTTATCCCAACCTCATGGCCCTCCTGGCCTAAGGTGTGTACTGCCTTACTCTGTCTGGCCCGAGGCTCCGCAACTGAAGGGTAGGCCCAGAGCCCCTGGGGCCTAGTGATCCAGGGGTGGTCCTGTGCTGTCTTGCCTGCGGGGAGAAGCCAAGCAACTGGAGGATCCAGGGGAGGACTTTTTCAGGAGAGGACCGAGCAACAAGGCTGGTATCTCTGGAAGAGCATGGAGACTCAGTTGGAGGACGCATCCTGGGTCGCCTACCACACAGTACCGCCGGATTGGCTGAAAGAAACTGGTACTGTGTGACAGTTCTTTAATTTTACAACAAGTTGCTGGTTGTGTCTTCCTGTGGCAGAGGATTGCACAACGATTCCGTTAAATTGACAAGTCTGTGGCAGAGACTTTGACCGAGCATCTCATCAGCTGCTAGGTCAGTGAGAGGGGCCTATCCGATGGTTGCTAGATCCAGCCTGTGGAAGCTGTTTGTCCTCTGGATCAAGGAAATACCTCTAACCCGCAATTACAAGGTACCTGAATTCCCCTTAACCCTCTATCCCTCTATTGCAAATTTATGTTCTTTCAAATAAATCTTTGGAAAAAAGGACTAAGTGTCGGAGCTAGTATTCTTTAACCAACTCTACAATGGGACCCCTAGGACGGACAAAGTGAACAGGTGAGGTAACGGTAAGCCCAACAAAAACCAGCAGCTCCTTCGGGGGTCAGTGCTACACACTTTAAAATAATACCTGGTGGCACCAGACCTCCCATGCATAGTAAAATGGGAAAGAGAACTACAATGCACCTTTACTGCACCCCAGAAACAATCCATGACCAGCCTTGCCCTCAAATCCGCCCTGTGCACAAAAACACAGGAAACTAACTTTAAGATCTTGAACAGGTGGTACTTAACACCAAGTCGGCTGCACACGATCTTCCCTGACACACCAGAATGTTGCTGGCGGTGCCAAAGGGAAAGAGGAACGATGATACATGTGTTCTGGTCCTGTCCCCAATTGACCCCCTTCTGGACTGCAGTCCGCACCATATCCCAAAGGTTCACGGAATACCAGATCCCTGACGACCCGGCATTCTTCTTACTCCAGGTATCTTCTTTACCCACCAAACGGTATAGAAAATCCATACTGCGCCACCTGACCAACGCAGCTAGATCATGTATTCCCCTTCTATGGAAACAACAAACCCCACCAACCACAGCAATGTGGCTCCGGAAGGTGGAAGAAATAAATAGGTTGGAGGACCTAATTTTAACGGCCCAGGATAAACAAGAAGCATATAGGAAGACATGGTTCCACTGGAACATGTTTGTATTTTCAGATGAAGGGAAAAGCCTGTTGGGAGCTTAAGATACGGGACATATACGCAACATAGCGCCATTCGACATAGCTCACTTCTATAAAGACGACAACTACCGAAGTAACCCAGTTCCCCCTCCCCCCCCCCCCCTTTTCCTTCTCCTCCCTCCCCCACTTCCTCCCCCTCTCTCTACTACCTTCTTAGCTTCCTTCTACCTATACCTTTCAACACCTTGACCAAATAGAGGCCTCTCGACCTACGCCTACACAACTTAAGGGGACTTTATACTAACAGTCATATGAAGCTTAAGCGTGTGATTTTATTGCACATATATATGAAGATAGACAGCTGGACACATTACAGCTATCACGTTGCATATCTGTAAAGCTTATGTTACGACTTCGAGAGGCTGCGACCTCTACTGTGTACATTTAAGTTCTATATTGTGGGGTGTTGCCCACACTTTGTTTCTGTTTGTAAAATTCAATAAAATAAATATTTGAAAAAAAAAAAAAATAATACCTGGTGGCAATCCTTGTTCAGGTACTTCCTATTATAGGTGACAATGATATCTTTGGCTCACAAGTTTTCTTCTTCTAATCGTAAAAACATGACAGGGGTTCTAACACAACACTTCACAACACAATAAAATTGTAACATTACAATTTTATACAAAAATACTAAATACATTTAAAGATTATACAAGTTTTCATTGTTTGGGTTTACACATGTTTTAAAGTGAAACTAACCTTTAATTTTAGTATTTAAAATATGTTTGTCATTATGTAGACTTAATTTCAGAATGCACCTCCTTTTGTTGTCGCCTTCTCCAGATTTCCAAAATCCTTTATTCTAATTGCTCTGTTGAAACTTCCTGCTAGAAGGTGGCTATCTTGATTCTGTATGTGGGAAAGTAGCCACCACACTCCTCGGCGCGCTCCCAAGATGGACTCCATGAATGTGATCCAACTGCGTATGTGTCCCTGAATTCATTGTGCTGTTTTTATCCCACAGGTTTATCGATGGGTGGTTTATTGTGCTTTACATACTGGCCTGCCCATTGATAAACGAATAGGAGGAATCAGCACTAAGATGTCAGGGATGTGTGCCCAGTAGAAAAACCTGTGCAATGATTCCTAGGAGTTTTAGTTTAAAAGGGAAGTATGGGGTTTGGGGTTTTTGCAGATTCATACTTACCCAAGTTCCCCTGTGCCTTTAAGACTGAGAACTGAGCGATCAAACATCGCCGATCACTCGGTTCTCCCAGCTCCTCTAGCAGAGAGCTGGTGACTGTAAGTCATGACTCTCTGCTCTGCCCCCCCTGCTCATTGGAGCACTGAGCTGTAGAGGGGGCAGTAGCAGCCAGTTCAGACTCTCAGCGGCTCGCTGAGAGCCTGAGCACGGTGCTGTTCCAGGCATGCGGACAGATACCGACTCCATTGTTGCAATCTTGCCCGAGCCTGGACCGGCTCTTTGACGTCAGCAGAGAGCAGACTTCAGCCCGCTGTCTGCTGAAAATGGGTCACAGGAGTGCAGAACAAACTGCACTCCTGTGATCCACAGGAGAAGTACAGCTAAAAGAGCTTTGGTTGTACTTCTCCTTTTAAAGTGGTTGTAAACCTTTACATATACCCACTGAAGTGGCTCACCTGAGGTGATACATAGAGATGAAACAAAACCTCCTACATACATTGTGCCTGCTAATCTGCAGCCATCCCTTCTCTACTGCTGTTCAAATACAGAATTTACACAGTATTTCTCAGTTTAGGAAGATGGTATAAGGTATTACATGTACTCCCAACTAAATACTGAATAATAATGCGCAATTTTCTTTTTAAACAGAGAAGGTTCATGAAGAAATAGACCGTGTGATTGGAAGAGATAGGCTGCCTACAATAGAAGATCAGTCCAACATGCCATATACCAATGCAGTCATTCATGAGGTCCAGCGCTATGGAAATATCCTGCCTATGGCTCTGCTCCATATGACCTACAGAGATACCAACATCCAGGGTTTTGAAATCCCCAAGGTAAAGACTGAGGATGGGTGAAGGAAAAGGGGAAACTTGCAGGTTAACAATGTGCGTTAGAGAATAGAAAAAAATCTGGCTATTTTTTAAGTGGAACTGTTAAGAAGTACAGTTTTTTATTTAGTTTTTTAAGACTCGCGCTTACCTAGGTGGATGCAGCATCGGTCCGATGCAGAATCTGTCCCCCATTCGCTCTAAGACTGAGAACCAAGTTTTACAAACACTGCTGATCGATCGATTCTCAGGGCTCACTGATCAGAGAGCTGGTAACTGTCAGTTGCCTGCTCTCTTCTCTGAACCCCCCCCCCCCCGTGCTCACTGGAGAGCTGGGCTATGGAGGAGGCGGGAGAAGCTGGCTCAGGCTCTCAGCGGCTCTCTGAGAAGCTCAGCCAGGTTCCGGTCCAGGCATGTGGGAGGATCCCGACTTCATTGTTGCAATCTTGCCTGAGCTCTGTGACGTCAGCCGACAGCTGACTTCAGCCCGCTGTCTGGTGAAAACGGGTCACAGGAGTGCAGAACGAATTGCACTCCTGTGATCCACGGAAGTACAGCCAAAGCTTCTTCTCCTTTAATACATTTTCCACTTCATATGATTACATTCCTATCCTTTGAAGAAAAACTGTAAAAAGGTTGAGTTTTATATTCTGTTGAAATAAATGCAAAAACATAGCGATGCCTACAGATAACCTTAGGTAGCTTCTGTTGGAGTCCTCATAAAAGCAAATGAGACATCGTTAAAAATTCTCCCCCAAAAGACCAAATACTCTTAAAGGGGTTGTAAAGGTTCGTTTTTTATTTTCTAAATAGGTTCCTTTAAGCTTGTGCATTGTTGGTTCACTTACCCTTTCCTTCGATTTCCCTTCTAAATGTTTTTTTTCTTTGTTTTCTTTGTCTGAATTTCTCACTTGCTGTTCCTCCTCAGTAAGCTGTTCAGTAAGCTGTTATGGCTGACTAAACACCGGTCGGATGATGGTGTGAAGTTTACAGAGGAGAAACAGGAAGTGAGAAATTCAGACAAAGAAAAAAAACATTTAGAAGGGAAATCGAAGGAAAAGGTAAGTGAACCAACAATGCACTAGCTTAAAGGAACCTATTTAGAAAATAAAAAACAAACCTTTACAACCCCTTTAAAGGATAACACCCAAGAACAAAAATGTAAATATATTGCAGCTTACATTCCTTAGATGTGGTGTGTGCGATAGTTTTATTTTTTTCAAGCTAAAAAATTTTCAGCAAATACAGAAAATACCTGTTGATCTTGCAGAAATGCAAGGTCCTTGTCACATCCTGTGTGCTGCACAGTATAGTATCTTCCTTCGTAGCTATCATCCATAAAAAAACATTTCCGATTTTACAGGATTGATCTTTAAATTTGACAGTGCTCCATATTTTTTTTTAGTTCTTTTATTAAATTTGGTAGAGTTGTTCTAGGATTGGTTATATAAAATAGAACATCATCGGCATATGCCACCATTTTATGCTCCACATCTCCGATCTTCACCCCTCCTATATCTGTACTATTTTGTATAGTGACCAATAGAGGCTCCAACGATAGTATATACAGGATTGTAGAAAGCAGACAGTTCAGTTAAACATTTTGAAGGGTAATGACAAGCTCCTATTAACTTTTACTAACTCTGTAGAGTGATTATAGATGGTTTTAATCTATTGTAACACCTTAGGGCCTATTCCCATATTCGCTATTGTTTCCATCATAAATCCTCAGTCTACCCTGTCAAATGCCTTTTCGGCATCTATTGACAGGAATAGAACGGGGGACTTTTCGGCCCTTGATTCTTGCAAAAGACTGTGTTTTAAACCATCCTCTTAACATACCAGAAAGCAATGGGGCTTTATACAGGGTAGTTGGGCTCATACAGAGAAATCATTACTTCAATAGGAGTGTACAAAACATAAACAAAACAGAGAGATGCTCATAGAGCATATAGATTACCAGGTTTTCCGTCAGATTAGGTGACCCGTCAGATTTGGTAATGAAACTGACATTCCGTACACCCCGCACTCGGCCACACTAAGCCTACAGTCTGAAGTCGCCAAGCAGGCATCTTTTTACACCCACCGAAGTCCTGCATTTCACACATTTTTACCAGTAAACTGAGCGTATATTGTTAAATACAGAATTTAGAAGTCTGTGACACTGTTTTGATGTTGAATTTTAAAAGCAGCGGCAAGCCTGCTGATCTCACATGTTTGCTAATCTGACAGAAGACCGCTGCTTTTAAAATTCAACATCAAAACGGTGTCACAGACTTATAAATACTGTGTTTCCCGATATAATCTCAGTTTACTTAATTTCACTCAAAAATAAGTGTGAAATGCAAGACTTGATGGGTGTAAAAAGATGTCCGCTTTGCGACTTCAGACTGTAGCTTTACTGCGGCAGAGTGTGGAGTGTACAAAGATGGCCGTGACGAAACGACACTTCCATTACAAGATTTGACGGGTCGCCTTATCTGATAGAACACAGGCTTTAAAACAAGAATATTTATTGTATAAAAAAGTAAATTGCACTCTCAGACACATCAAGGGGTGTAGCTTTACAAGGCATGAAAGTCAGATGGAGCACACACATGCAGCTGGAGGATCCGGTGCCAGAAAAGCCTCACCGCTGGAGCAGAGTACACAGCAGAATTGTTACTGTCGGGCTGCATGACGGAGATGCCACTTTTCAGTTGGTGCCTGCCCGCCTGAAAGTCATCCTCGTGTAGAATTACTGGTGGTAGGGGATGTGTTTCTGAGGGATTTCCTCTTTCTTCCTCCTTTTTTGAACATTGCAAAGTGGTCTCCTTAAATAAGGCTGCTACACTTCTACATGATTAAATATTACCCCTGTCCACACTGCAGAAGGATAGCACAACAGTAACAAGGAAAGAAGTTCCACAGCAGTTATCCACCACAGTCCAGGATAAGAAAGCACTTTCTTTCCTGTCCTGCTATACGAATGAAAAGCCTGTCTAGCTGACATTTTGCCTAGTTATGCCACTCTAATAAAACAATCTTTGTGGAGCTAAAGTTACCAGCTGGAAAACATGAGATCACAGGCCCAGGGTGTGTAGTGTATACTCAAAAACAATGCACATAAAACATATTTATAATTATGGGTTTCTTTGCTCTGTACTTTAGGGCACCACTATCATACCCAACCTAACATCTGTTTTAAAAGATGGGACCATTTGGAAGAAGCCGCATCAGTTCTACCCAGAACACTTCCTGGATTCAGACGGAAAGTTTGTAAAACAAGAGGCCTTTATTCCATTTTCTGCAGGTAAAGTAAGCTCAGTCATTGATAATTGTAGTTGTAAAGCTGAACTCCAGACAAACAGCTAAATTCAGATATAAAATAAATATTATTGCATTGTTTTACCTACGAAAAGATTTGTATTTCTTGCCATCCGGTCTTGAGATTTACACAGCTATGCCACATAGCACATAGCTGCGTGGTAGGGGAGGGAACCTGATCTTTCTCTGCTGCAATTTCACTTTCAGTTTTGGGTCCTCTCCACAATCCCACCCATTGACTGGACAGGGAAAGAAGCAGCATAATTCTGTCACTCTCTTCTCTCCTCTTATTAGCAAAAACTGATTTGCTCTTTGTGTGCTGTTTCTCCCTTACTTTTTGAGCTTTTCTATACAGTACACTGAAAGAAGGCAATACCAAGTGATAGCCAGGCACTCACACAATGCATATATTTAAAAATATATTTAAAAATGTACCATTGGTTACAGAGTTGCATTAATTTATCTGTCTGGAAGTCAGCTTTAAAGGGTAAGTCCAACTGAAAGCATTTTTTTTAGATGTAGGTGGCAGTGTTGCCAACCGTCAGTATTTTTACTGGCAGCCAGTAAAAAATAGTCAATTGTCTCCTGCCAGTAAATGCCAGTAAAAAGAAAAGGTTGCCAGTAAAAAATATGGCTCTGACGCGCGACCCGGAGCCAGCCGACATAAGTGCCTGCTACAGTGTGTTGGGGCGGCTCTGGTGGAGGCGGTGCCTGAGCATGTCCTGTGATGTCATGGTGCAGGGGAGCGAAGCAGAGCAGCCAGAGCCTTGTGTCTGTGGGATGGGAGCAAGGCAGGTCCATCAGTGCTGTTTGGACTGGAGGGACCACCTGGCTTGGAGAGAGACTGTCACTGTGACTCTGGAGGGGACGTTTCGTGTCGGTAATCTGTACTGCTGCACACTGCTGTCAGTATCACTGTGAGAGTCCATTTCATGTGTGTGCTGCTCATTCTAGTCCTGTCCCTGAGCCACTTACTTACTATATCAAAAATAAAATAAGAAATATGTTTTTTTGCCTTATTATCTACTGTATATACTCGAATATAAGCCGAGATTTTCAGCCCATTTTTTAGGGCTGAAAGTCACCCCCTCGGCTTATATTCGAGTCACCGCCGTCTGCCTACATGAACAGCGTGTCATGCAGACAGACGGCAGTTTTCAAAAGCCGCGCCGCCTCCTCCCGCCCGTCCGTGATAGGCGGACACTAATTTTCCCAGCAGTACAGTGTTCCGCCTATCACGGATGTCCTGTCATTCTCATCTCATGGACGAGGATGAGAGAATGTCCGTGATAGGCGGAACACTGCACACTGACTGCTGGGAAAACCGAGTGTTCCTCCTATCACGGACGAGGAGGAGGAGGAGGCGCGGCTTTCAAACCTGTAATGGCGCCTGGTGCCTCAGCGTGTACGCTGATCGCCAGGATCAGCAATGGGAGGGGGAAACCGGACAGCGGCCCCCGAGGGACAGCGGGACAGCGGACACCGGACAGCCAGCGATCTGACACAGGAGGCAGATCGGCGGGAGACAGATCGATCGGCACAGGTAGGCTGCACTGGGGACACAGGGGGGGTTTGTATAGGACACAGGGGACATGCAGATGGGCATTTGCTGACACTCTTTTCCACTTACAGTAGCTGCTCCATTTCCCCCCCTCGGCTAATACACGGGTCAATAACTTTTCCCAGTTTTTTTGTGGTAAATCAGGGGCCTCGGCTTATATTCGGGACGGCCTATACTCGAGTATATACGGTACCTTAAATCACATTGCTAATTACATATTGTACTTGTTTGTAGGCTAAATAGTGACATTTGTACTTAAAACTGGAATTTTGTTACTTTTGGAATGAAATGCCAGTAAAAACTTGGCTGTGCCAGTAAATTGTGGGTGTTGTGTCAGTAAATTTCAATCTGTTAGGTTGGCAACACTGGTAGGTGGAGCATGTTAGGCTGCATTAGCCTGTGACTTTTTAATGTTATGATAGATACTCCAAAATTCCCAGGTCCCTATCTACCTGAGAGTTTTTGATGTTCCTGTATACCTTTGTGCGTTACAGCTTAGGTGCTGCATTATCCATAATATAAAAGAAAAAAAATCCAATAAGTAGTGTGGGATCCCATTTAATGACCACAGCAGGTCTACAGACATAGGAACTCAACTGTAGCATTCTCACCCAGAGATGTGTGGATTAACTGTCCAGAATCTCCTAAAATGTTAAGGCCCCTTTCACACTGATGGACTCAGCCAGCAGATCCGCCTACTCAGGGGGGAACTTTGTGTTGATTCCCCCCTGAGCAGGCGGATGACAGGTCCATGTCTTTCTGCCCATAGAGCAAAGCGGGCTGTGTCCATGTCCGCTCTGCATAAGCAGACATGGACACAGCTCGCTTTCTTTTTATGGGTGGTCGGATGTAAATGGACCGCCTGTCCGTTTACAACCAACTGTAATCCGACCCACCTGACATTTGTTTTTAGCAGATAGAATTGGATATTGGTGGGTGTAAATGGGCACATGTCCATTTACATCCACAGCTTCACAGAAGGCAACAGATGGTCCGATCGGGTCTGCCTAAAGAACTTTCTAAATGGTCACATTGGGCTACTTTCATGTTCTTTAGGTAAAGAAGAGGAGTATGTAGTGTGTGGCAGCAGCCGGTATGTACAAGAATGGAGTGTGGAGAATATGATAGCTTGCAGTAGGTGCAGGAGAGCTGAAGAGCTGAAGAGCTGACCAGCTGGCCAGTTGCATGGATCAACCAAGGTCCCTGGAAGCAGACAAGTGACTGTTTTAGCTAAAGCTTTAAACGTAAGAGGTAGAAGAACAGGGAGGTAAGAGTGGGACAGAAAACTAATATGCGTATGTGCATGTTAGATTGTGGGGAGGTGGCTAATGTGAGATGTTATGTGAGGGTTATGTGAGCAGGGGGAAAGAGGGTGGTCAGAGGTGGCTAGGGTGGTATGCTTTGTAGGCAGGGGGTGGTTGTAAGTGGAAGGGAGAGACTGTGTGTGTGGGAAGATTGTCCATGACCATCAAGAGTGATCCCACAGAAGTGTAGGTATGATGATGGAACGGCGTGAGCATTTCTAATTACAATGGAAAGGAGCAGGATTCAGAGATCGAGAAGTGTGTGTATTTGTCAAGCAGAGATTTGCAGAACAATGATGAAGGGGATATATGTGGCTGTAGAGCTGGAATGTGGAGGTATCGGGGGGGGGGGGGCACTTGCAGGACAGTGCTCGAGGGGAAAGGACCATATATGATCAGGGAGGTTCAGAGGCGTAACTAGAATCTTCAGGGCCCCGGTGCAAGAAACCATGAAGGACCCCCACCAGAGGCATTGCTAGGTCTACAAAAGATCTCGGGCTAGAGCCCATAGCAGTGAAGTAAAAGTCATTAGCTTGGGCGGGCATACACATGTATATAAATATACGTGTGTGTGTGTATGTATGTATGTGTATGTGTGTGTGTGTGATATATATATATATATATATATATATATATGTATGTATATATATATATATATATATATATATATATATATATATATATATATATATATATATAAAAATATTGTTACATTACAGTGCGGATCCCCCCTTACATCAGGTTCCCCTGGGAGCCTCCCCTAATATCAGGATCCTCAGAGAGCCTCCCTACTTAAATTAGGATCCCCAGAGAGCCCCCCCCTTACATCAGGGTCCCCGGAGGGCCCCCCATACGTCAGGGTTCTCAGAGAGCCCTAGCCTTACATCAGGGTCCCCAGAGAGCTCCCCCTTACATCAGGGTCCCCAGAGAGCCCCCTCCTTACATTAGGGTCCCCAGAGAGCCCTTTCCTTACATCAGGGTCCCCAGAGAGCCCCCCCTTACATCAGTGTCCCCAGAGAGCCTCCCCTTACATCAGGGTTCCCAGAGGGCCCCTCCTTACGTCAGGATCCCCAGAGAGCCCCTCCTTACGTCAGGATCCCCAGAGAGCCCCTCCTTACGTCAGGATCCCCAGAGAGCCCCTCCTTACGTCAGGATCCCCAGAGAGCCCGTCCTTATGTCAGGATCCCCAGAGAGCCCGTCCTTATGTCAGGATCCCCAGAGAGCCCGTCCTTATGTCAGGATCCCCAGAGAGCCCCCCTTACGTCAGGGTTCCCAGAGGGCCCCCTCCAGGGTCCCCACAGAGCACCCCCTTACTTTAGGGTCCGCAGACAGTCACCCCCCCTTCCAGAGGTTCCCCTGTACCTGTCTGGACCCCCAGCAAATCTCTGTACCCCCCCACCTGGGGAGAAGTAGGAGGCAGCGATCGGCAGCTCTACGGTGTTGCGGCGGGATCTCCCTGGGGCTTGTAGTTCTCTCTCTGAATGTATACAGTGGAGAGGTTAGGGGCCTCTGACCCGGGCATGTATCATCAAGTGTGTAGAAGCAGAGCGACTCACTGAATACATTCGGAGAGAGAACTACAAGCCCCAGGAAGATCCCGTGGCTCGCGGGCACCATAGAGCTGCCGATCGCCGCCTCCCCCCCCCTGCATGTTAAACGGACAATCAGGGGTGCAGGGGGAGATTCCGGGTCTTGGGGGTGCCCCCCCCCCCCACAGTGGCAGAACGGCAGGGCCCAGTCACAAGTGTGACTTCAGCGACCCCCTATAGTTCCTCCACTGGGGAGATTGTTGTGGTGTCAGGACACTTGTGGGACAGTGCTGGGGAGGAAGGGAACTGGGAACCAGGAATGTGGAGGCGCTGGGGTACTTGTGGGACAGTGCTGGTGATGAAAGGGACATGTAGCTAGGGAGCTGGAAAGTGAAGGTGTTGGGGTACTTGTGGAACAGTGCTGTTGAGGAATGAAACATGTGGCTGGGGGACTGGAAAGTAAAGGTGTCAGGATAATTGTGGAACAGTACTGGTGAGTAAGGGAACATGTGGCCGAGCAGCTGGATAATGGAAGTGGTGAGTCTAAGCAGGGCTGGGACAAGGGGAGAGCAAGAGGGGTGTTGTTCATTTTAAATACAAAAGTAATTTTATTTTAAATACAAAATGATTTCAGAATTCCGGTTTCAGCTCTGAACTTTTTCCTCTTGTTGATTTTTAGGGCGTCGCATTTGTGTGGGCGAGCAACTGGCAAGAATGGACCTTTTTATCTTTTTTACATCTCTACTGCAGCGTTTTGAATTTTACGTCCCGGATAAACAGCCACCTCCTCGGCACGATCCCTTATTTATGTTCAACTTTAGCCCGCACCCCTTCCAAATCTCCCTCCAAGTACGCTAATACAGGAAGGATGATTTTTAGTGCTGGAGAAAAGAATGGTCTCAGACAGGCTGCTGTACCCTATGGTCAAATGTCCCATTCAACCTCTTCTGCTCTGTTGTACAAGTGAACAATGACTGATTACTACACGTTGAGACAGTTGCTAATGTTACTTTTATAAGTAAAGTCCACTCTTTCACACTCAGCCTATTGTGTACGTATTACCTCTCTCTGCCCATCATTAAAATATTTTTACTTTTAAAGAGTATATATACACAGTATACACACACAAATCCGAATGTAGTCTAGAGGCACCCATGGGTCTTGCAGAGGAGGTAGATGAAAACAGCAGGCCTTTTTTTATTGTCAGTGTTTTGAGGAAGCTCAGTCCATCTTTCTCTGTCTTGAGAAAGATGGACTGAGCTTCATTGAAACGTTGACAATAAAAACAAGCTGCTGTTTTGACCTACATCCTCTGCAAGACCAATGGGTGCCTCTAGACTACTTTTGGATTTGCATGGATCTCTTTATGGGTGAGCATCTGCGCATTTGTCTCAAACATAGTGTCGTGAATACCTTTGGGATTATATATATGAGGGTTCTTCACAAAGTTTCCACACTTTATTTATAAGTTTCGCAGCCATCTTCATTACAGCGTGACAACTCTAATGTCGCGCACACACGGTCGGTCCAATGGAAACAGTCCGATGGGAGCTTTTCATCGGATTTTCCGACCGTGTGTATGCCCATCGGTTTTTGTCTGTCGGAATTTCCGACAGACTTTGGATTGAGAACCTGTTCTTAATTTTTCCGACGGAAAACCTTTCTATCAGACTTTCCGATCGTGTGTATGCAATTCCGAGACGCAAAATTCCGACGCATGCTCGGAAACAATTCGACGCATGCTCAGAAGCATTAAACTTCCCTTTTTTATAGTGCAGTCGAACGTTTTTTTCGGCGTGGTGTTATTGACTGCCGGAATTTGGTGTGACCGTGTGTAGGCAAGACAGTTTGAGCGAAATTCCATCGGAATTACGATGGGAAAACCATCAGAGCTTTTTCCGACAAGAATTCGGTGTGTACGCGGCATTACTAAACTGCAAGGTCAGCCGGCTTGCCAGACAGGCTAGTACCATGACACTCTCAAATTACTACTCCTCCCACCCTCACCTTTTCAACGAAAATATAAAAGTGCAGACAATTTTTGAAGACCCCTTATGTGTGTGTGTGTGTGTGTGTGTGTGTGTGTGTGTGTGTGTGTGTATATATATATATATATATATATATATATATATATATATATATATAATATATATATATGGGCTGTTTCTGATTCAAATTTTTGTGTTTGATTAATACATTTTTTTTTAAATCGATTAATCGACTAATTTCGATTAATTATAACGCACATACAGATCCAACTACTTTTAGCTGATCTCCTTGCATTGCAACTCTGCATTAGTCAGTGGTAAATGTGGTATACACTATATACAATCACCCAACACTAGTTAGCTTCCACAATCCATGACTTAACTTCACAGTTCACAAATAAGTTTTAAATTCAAACTGTAGCACTGATGTAAGTAATTTTTTTTTTCCACAGTGACGTGGCAATCCCTCCACCTCAGGTGTAACTAATCACTCTCACCTTATGGCAAGGACCCCTGTGCAAACAGGTGGTCATGCAAGCGGGTATCAAAAGGGTTAACACAGACCATGAACTTCTCTCACATCTCCTTAGATCTCAGCAAGGACGCCAGGTCATGGGTAGAAAGAAACGATCGAAGTGCTCACCGCTTAAGTATAAGATTAAATCTTTGTGTTCAAACACAAAACTACTCGCATAAAGATGATAAAAACACAGCATGTAAAGCTGACAATCGTGTTAGTTCCGTAGGGCAGTAGCGGGTGACGTCATGCGTAGCTCCTCCCCGTACGCATTACATTCAATCAGAACTTCAACGTCACCGGACTCCTCGCCCCTTCCCTTTGTTAGTAGACGGAGGCACTTGGGGAAGGGGGGAGGAGTCCAGTGACGTTGATGTCTGTGATGTCACCGGATCTCCGACGGAACTCCTTGAAGACCCGAAAGCGGCGGAGAGGTGAGTAGCAATCAAAAGAATTTTGATAGATCCAAAAAAATTTACGATTAATCGAGGAATTAATCTTTAAATTCCACAGCCCTAATATAAATATATATATATATATATAATATATATATATATATATATATATATATATAATGAGAAATGATCCACTGCAATGAGGCTGCACCCACGCTGCTGGGGTTTAATTAAAAGACTGTCCCTCAGCATCCTCACATCCAAAGAAGAGCCAATGACCCTGCTCTGGTCTTGATGATATATAACTATGAATAGAATATGTAGTCATGGACTTTGTGGACATACCATAAAAACAACTTTGTTATGTGACATTAAACATCTACTGCACAACATAAAAAATTACTGAGTCACCACATAGGGGTTCACAACATGCAAAGATTCCAAACACAGTTCACATGTGGACTTCTTCTTCAGGAGTAATTTTTAATGTTGTGCAATAGATTTTTGATGGTACATAATAAAGCTGTTTTTATGGGACTCATGAATCCAGCCTGAAACTTTGTTGAGTCCACATGTGAACTGTAATTGGGATCTTTGCATGTTATGAACGCCTCCATATGTCCACACAAAGTCCATGATTACATATTCTGTTCATAGTTGTACATGATTTGCTAGGATGTGGACATATAGCACACACAGTCTGGACTTCTCTCCCAATATAGACTAGTCTTGATGATGTTAGACCAGGGTATGAACAAAAAAGGTCTGCCGATCGGCATCCAAACAGCATTCTCAGCTAACGTCTGAACTGGTTTGTTCTGGCGGGGGTTGTCTCCCTGTCAGAACACAATAGCTCATTGGGGAAATTGCTGTACTAACATTGGATTGTTAGTACATGATTTCCTCAAGATTTTCATTTTTTTCATTCAGCCTGCTGAAAAAAAGTGCTGAAAAAAGTGATAGTGTGTACCAGGCTTTACAGTGCAGGCAGAGCCCCACTGCAAGGGATTTTTTTTGGTACCCAGAGTTGGGTTTTAAAGGAAAGCCTAGTTTTGTAAATCAGCAGTGGTGGTCTCAATGTTTCTCTCAAAATATTTTCTATGATGTAAATAAGCTTAAATGTTTAGGGTTAATGTTTAAAAAAAAAATCTTGTTTCTGTGTACAGTGCCTTGAAAAAGTATTAATACCCCTTGAAATTTCCCACATTTTGTCATGTTACAACTTACAACCAAAAACAGTAATGTATTTTATTGGGATCGACCAATACAAAGTGGCACACAATTGTGAAGTGGAAGGAAAATGATAAATGTTTTTTACATTTGTTTACAAATAAATATCTAAAAAGTGTGGCGTGCGTTTGTATTCAGTCAATACTTTGTAGAACCACCTTTCGCTGCAATTACAGTTGTAAGTCTTTTTGGGGATGTCTCTACCAGCTTTGCACATCTAGAGAGTGACATTTTTGCACTTTCTTCTTTGCAAAATAGTTCAAGCTCTGTCAGATTGATGGAGAGCGTCTGTGGACAACAATTTTCAATTCTTGCCACAAATTCTCAATTGGTTTTAGGTCTGGACTTGGCCAGTCTAACACATGAATATGCTTTAATCTAAACCATTCCATTGTAGCTCTGGCTGTATGTTTAGGGTCCTTGTCCTGATGGAACGTAAAACCTCTGCCCCAGTCTCAAGTCTTTTGCAGACTCTAACAGGTTTTATTCTAAGATTGCCCTATATTTGGCTCCATCCATCTTCCCATCAACTCTGACCAGCTACCCTGTTCCTGCTGAATAAAAGCATTCCTAAAAAATTATTTTGCCACCACCATGTTTCACAGTGGGGATGGTGTGTTCAGAGTGATGTGCAGTGTTAGTTTTCTGGCCTACACAGCGTTTTGCTTTTAGACAAAAAAGTAAAATTTTGGTCTCATTTGACCAGAGCACCTTCTTCCACATGTTTGCTGTGTCCCCCACATGGCTTCTTTCAAACTGCAAAAGGGACTTCTTATGGCTTTCTTTCAACAATGGCTTTTTTCTAGCCACTCTTCCATAAAGACCAGATTTGTGGAGTACACGACTAATAGCTGTCCTGTGAACAGATTCACCCCCCTGAGCTGTGGATCTCTGCAGCTCCTCCAGAGTAACCATGGGCCTCTTGGCTGCTTCTCCGATTTAATGCTCTCCTTTGCCTGGCCTGTCAGTTTAGGTGGACGGCTATGTCTTGGTAGGTTTGCACTTGTGCCATACTCTTTCTATTTTTGGATGATGGATTGAACAGTGTTCCGTGAGATGTTCAAAGTTTGGGATAACCCTGCTTTAAACTTCTCCACAAATGTATCCCTGACCTGTCTGGCGTGTTATTTGGCCTTCATGATGCTGTTTGTTCACTAAGGTTCTCTAACAAACCTCTGAGGGCTTCACAGAACAGCTGTATTTATACTGAGATTCAATTACACACAGTTTGACTCTATTTACTAATTAGGTGACATCTGAAGGCAATTGGTTCCACTAGATTTTAGTTAGGGGTATCAGAGAAAAGGGGGCTGAATACAAATGCACGCCACACTTTTCAGATATTTATTTGCAAAAAATCTTGAAAACCATTTATCATTTTCCTTCCACTTCACAATTATGTGCCACTTTTTTGGTCTTTCACATAAAATCCCAATAAAATACATTTAAGTTTTTGGTCGTAACATGACAAAATGTGGGAAATTTCAAGGCGTATGAATATTTTTTTTTTTCAAGACACTGTATATATTGTGGAAAGTCAGCCTGGGGAAGGCTCAAGGTGGGGTTAATTGTAGAGGACGGGTACTTCCCCTACAGCCCTACTTATTAATCAGCTGAACAGAGAGTGAGTGGGTTGTTAGTGTTTACAGAGAGGATCTGTGAGCAGCTTAAATTTCACTGAAAGTCTTGGTTGGATGAAACTTACCTGGTTGGTGAGCCTGCCTTTCTCCTGGGATTTTGTGCTAAAGCTAAGACATGTGCTTCCATGTTAAGACTGTGTACAGGGGGTCCCCGACTTACAAACGACCGACCTATGAACATCTCCTACTTACAAACCGGGCGCTGCAGGGACCCTCCGCCATTTTCCGCCATCCTTCAGCCGTTTTGCGCATGCGCGGCCAGACGGAGCCTCGGAAAATGACGGCAAACATCGGAAATGTCCGTAATTTGCCGCGCATGCGCAGAACGGCATTCGACAGAACATCGGAAATGTCTGCAATTGTCGGTCTGCGCATGTGCGGCCGACTTACGAACATTTCCGTGTTAAGAACAGGAGGACAGTCCCTAACGAGTTCGTAACTCGGGGACCCCCTGTACTGTGCTGATTAAAAAAGAAACCAAAAATTGTGGACAGAGCTCAAACCTCTAATGCCACGTACACACGGTCGGAATTTCCGACAACAAATGTTCAATGTGAGCTTGTTGTCGTAAATTCCGACCGTGTGTAGGCTCCATCGGACATTTGTTGTCAATTTCCGACAACAAAAATTTGAGAGCTGGATCTCAAATTTTCCGACAACAAAATTCTGAGCGTGTGTAGACAATTCCGACGCACAAAATTCCACGCATGCTCGCAATCAAGTAGAAGAGCCGCACTGGCTATTGAACTTCAATTTTCTCGGCTCGTCGTATGTCACCGCGTTCTTGATGTTCGGAATTTCTGACAACATTTGTGTGACCGTGGGTATGCAAGACAAGTTTGAGCCAACATCCAGGATTTTGTTGTCGGAATGTCCGATCGTGTGTACGCGGCATAATTGTTACATTACAAGACACTATTAAACAATTCTGGAGGCCAAAGCAGAAACCCACTCCTTATAAATGATCTACCTTTTAGGGCTACACGTTAGATGATTTCTAGGAGTGGTTCGCGCTGATAAAACACTGTATCTATTTTGTTTGAATTGAAGTTGAAGACCAAGCCTGTTGTTTATGTACACTGACAAGAACAGTTTTATAAAACTGTCTGATGAATGCCTGCTTACCCTCTGATCCTGACAGTATATTTATATACACATCATTTTGGAAGAGAACAAATCACATATAATAGTGAAGATGCAGCCATTTTAAATGAATACTATAAACAACATGGTAATGCGTTCATCCAATACATATTGTTTACCATTTGATGGCTGATAGTGGCCTCACTGGGGATTGTAATTTGAAGCTTTAGAAGATTTACATATAGAAATATCACTTTTGTGGGAATTTTTACTTGACACTGATTTGTCACTTTTGAAAGGTTTGTTACTTATGTTGTATTATTCTGTATAGTTTCATTCAAACATTTCTATTTTGTGTTTTTATCACTTTCTTGGTACACAACAAAGGGTGCATTCAGAGCCGTGCACCCGCACCTATGGCACGTTGGGACACTGGCTGTGTCCATGAAGACGAGTGTCCCAATAGATATCTATGGGACAGCTGGCGTGAGGATGCACTCAGCACTTGTGCATCCCTGTGCTGGCAAAACACAACCCTGCATGGGGCAGGCAAGAAATTGGCTGTGTGAATGATGCCTACTGGATATGTAATTGTTGGTGGTCACGTGTCATTCACGTCTTTTTAAAAGCTGGTTCATTGATAGCAGCATTGTACTAGGGTGGATGTCACAATGGCAGAGGAGCTTCACTGTTTTCACTGGGTGAGAAGTCCACTTGGCTGCTCTGCTCTGTTGGATTTAAAGTGATTGTAAACCCTCACCTTGTAAAACAACCTATTATAAATACCTTTTTTTTTTTCCCCTTTTTTTTTATAAGTGATCACATTCTTTCTGTTCTCCGCAGCATAAGCTTAAGGATTTTTTCTGATGGACTTTGTCCGAAACTGGCGTTGCATACACGCGGTCGGACAAAGTTATCGGAAAATCTGATCATTCTGAGCGTGATGACATTAGTTAGTTACGACGGGACTACGTTCACGTTAGTAGCCAATAGCTTTGGTCTCGTAATATGATCTGATATGGCACTTTGTCCATCGGAATTCTCGACACACGATCGGAAAAAATTTGATAGGATTTTGTTGTTGGAAAATTTGAGATCCTGCTCTCAAATTTTTTCATCGGAATTTCCGACGGAAAAAGTCATATAGAGCCCACACACGGTTGGATTTTCTAACAACATAATCCGATCAGACTTTTCCCGTCTGATTTTTCGACTGTGTGTACCAGATTGCGCTCCTTCAAATTGTCCAAAACACAGCAGCAAGATTAGTCACCGGAAAGAAACCCTGGGAATCCATCTCCCCATCCCTAAGGATGCTCCATTGGCTCAAGGTAAAAAAGAGGATCACATTCAAGATCCTCTGCCTCACCCACAAATGTAAACAAGGAAATGCGCCTCAATACCTTTGTGAGAAAATAGAAAAATACATACCAAATCGCAGCCTTCGATCAACAAACCAAAATCGCCTTCTCATCCCAAAAGCCCGCTACAAATCGAAGGGAGAACGAAGATTCGCAGTTCAGGGACCCCGGCTATGGAATGCTCTACCGAACAACATCCGCTTGGAAGAAAACCATCAGGCCTTCAGGAAAAAACTCAAGACCCACCTCTTCTAAACATTGCATCCCAACATGAGCAGTCAAGCGCCTCGAGGCGATTCAGTTTGCAGTTGCAGCGCTATACAAATCATTCATTCATTCATTCATTCATACGGGGCAAAAGAGCTGGGGGAGGAGAAATAACAGCACATTGAGCTTCCCCTAAATCAGGGGAATGTGTCAAGACAAGTCTGATCATTAGAGGAGAATAGGCTGAGTTCCCAGCACACCTAGAGCAGTGTTTCTCAACTCCAGTCCTCGAGGCGCACCAACAGGTCATGTTTTCAGGATTTTCTTTAGATGAAATGGCTGTGGTAATTACTAAGGCAGTGAAACGGATTAAATCACCTGTGCAAAATAACGGAAAGCCTGAAAACATGACCTGTTGGGGTGCCTTGAGGACCGGAGTTGAGAAACACTGACCTAGAGGACTGACCACGGTGTGTGTTCTCCTGCTTAGTGTGGTCAGTTTTTAATAGGAAACCAGAGGGACTGGCAGACACACCAGGGATGTCACACAAAGGAAGCAATACAAAGAGAACAGGATACTTTTTCATACAAGTACATGGTACATCAGTCACATATTAATGAAAAAAGTGTTTTTTATTATTTTGTTCCTTACAACGACCCATAGCAATTTAAAAAGCAGAAAATGTGTGTTTAAATGCATGTTAACGCACATAAAACTTTACGCCAATGGAAGGCAGTGCAATCCATTTTTCGAGCACTTTCAAGCATTTTATTGCACATTTATGTGTGAATGGGCCCTTATGGAAACACTTATTTACTGGCCCCTACCTTTCCTTAATGAGCACAGTACCGATCACTCATGGTGTTCATAACTGAAGCATAGTGAACTAGGTTTACTATGTTTGAGTTTGTGAATAAACAGGAAGCACTTCCTATTCATTCATCTCCCGAGGCTGCAGGGAAAAGGAATGGGGAATCTATGTCCCCATTACCTTTATCTGTCCCAAAAGTGAAACATCTGGGGTCTCTTTAGACCCCTCATATCTCATCAAAGATCCCCCCCCCCCCCCAACTGCATTGTGAAAAAAAAAAAGTAAAAATAATAAAAGAACAAAAAAAAATAAAAAATACTAAATTGTATAAAAAGAATTAAAGCGGGGCAAAGAGGGTCAGTGTATACAAGGGGGCAGTATGTAGAGAGAGTGGGGACAGTGTGTACAGGGGGTGAATTTAATTTGGGATAATTTCCTGGTTGCGTTTTTTGTTGTTTCAAATCGGAGTAAAAGTCACGGCTAATATGTAGCATAGTTTAATGTCTCACCCACTTTCCACTTTTTCCAGGTCACCATCTCCTTGGTAAGGAATCCAGTTTATTACTTTGCCCAGGGGCCCATGATGCTATGAAGATGGCACTGCACCCCTATTTTGTTTGCTCCTCTTGCTAAAGGAGAAAGTTGTAAACAAAACTAAATAAAAATAAATAATAATATAAAATAAAGAGAAAATGGCTATATCAGTGTTTGATCTAGGTCAGGGTCAGTGCATTTTAGGTAGGATTAAAAATACTGTCATATTTAGTATCTGTCATTTAGTGTCTGTGTCAGTTTTCGGTGTGTTTTAGGTAGTATAAAAAGCAAAATGCGCACTATTGTTTCTGGACCCTACCACGCCTACAAACAACAAATAGCATACATATGTGATATCGCCACAGTCGCCAGAAGCAGGAGAATTTATTTTGGGTTGTTCTTTGGTGATAGGTTATGGTAAAAGCAAGAAATATGCAGCTGAATTTAAATATATATATTTTCTACTATTTTGTGCCAGTTTTTCTTTGATAATAAAATCAGATCTCCATTACCATTTATCAACAAATGAAAGCCCAGTTTGTCCTAGAAAAAAAACAAAGTATAATTCATCTGTAATCTTAGAAGCAGCTCACTTAGGCTCCAATGAAGCTCTTCGTAATCTTCCATATCGTGGAGCTCTGTCCCTCTTCTTGACTCTCACTCTCTCAATGAAGGCAGTAATCAAAGGCTGGCAGATCATTATGCCCATGGGCTCATCATTCTTCCGTTTTTTGCATGCTTACTTCGCTCAGTTTGGACATTCTACACTCCACCTACTCTTTGTGATGGTGATCTGGCAAAGCTTTTATCCAAACTTTACAAGGCTTTATGGCCATCAGTGCTTGTTCTTGATCTTGGTCTTGAGCTTTTGCAATTCAAGTGGAGGGTTGAGGTGCCTGATCTGGACAAAGAGGATTGGGAGGATATCTGGGATTACCCCTTTACTCAATTGTTGGCCACACGGGAAAGGCTAATCCAATTCAAAATTCTCCACATGGCCTACCTTACACCACAGAGATTACACTGAATTTTCCCCACAGTAGAACCTAATTGTTGCCGGTGCGGAGAAACGCCTGTGGATTTTTTTCATGTTTTTTGGTCCTTTTGCCACATACAAACATTTTGGGCCAGTGTCCTACAGTTGATTTGCTCAGTAACAACAATTTCCATTCCTCAAACGGTGGCTGTATGTCTTTTGGGTTAGGTCAACCATCTAGTCTTTTCCAGGGTCTCCAGAATGCTTTTGGGCCGTCTTTTGGGTTGTCTTCTGTTCTATGCTAGTAAAGTTATTGTTTTGGCATGGAAACTGTGTACCCCTTCTCTACCTTTTAGAATCTCCCTGGGAATATATATTGCTCATACTGCACTTTATTATTATAGTGTTACAATCTTAATACATTATAATGCACCGTACACATGGTCGGAAATTCCGACGGAAAAAGTCAGATCGGATTATGTTGTCGGAAAATCCGATCGTGTGTGGGCTCTATCGGACTTTTTCCGTCGGAATTTCCGGCGGAAAAAGTTTGAGAACAGGACCTAAAATTTTCTGACAACAAAAGATCAGACTTTTTCCGATCGTGTGTATAGAATTCCAATGCACAAGGTGCAACGAATGCTCAGAATAAATTTGGGGACGAAAGCTATTGGCTACTGGCCGTAGTCCCGTCATACATGTTTTTTACATCAGCGCGTTCTGAACGATCAGATTTTCCGACAACTTTGTGCAACCATGTGTGTGCAAGACAAGTTTCAGCCGAAATCTGTCGGAATAAATCCAACGGATTTTGCGGTCGGAATGTCCGACCGTATGTATGGGGCATTCGTTTTCTTTATTTTTTAAATTTGATGTGCCTGATTTCCACATCCTACTTACTTACCTTGGCCATGTGGATGCTATTACCCTCATTGATCGAGGGGTACCGGAGTTGTGACTACAATTGGGATTGTTGTGTTTTATTTTTATGCTCTGGGTGTTTTTTCAAGCCTGGGAATGCTCAAAGGCTCTTATTTTTTCTAAAACGTTTTAGAAAACGTTTTTCTATTTTTCTAAAACGAAGAAAAAACTATTTGAAAAAAAAAAAGCAGCAAAACTGTATTCAGGCGTTAGGATTTCTTTTAACTTTATGAAGGGGTTAAGAAACTTTAGATGATTTACTCCAAACTTTTAGGAGTATTGAGAGGTCATGCACAGAGTAGCTAGAAAGCCTTCTGTTGTATGCAGAGTGTTTATTGTAGCAGAACAGCTGCAGTGAATAAGGAAGGGCCTGAAATACAGCCAACAAAGGAGGAAACTTTTTTGCTGGCCTCCTGATATGTCTATATAAGCCAGAGTATTTGAACATGAATTGGAATTCATTGCTAGGATTTTAGAAGCACAGGTTAGGTCTGATGCAGTCACTGCCTGCCTTATATCGTAAGTGATTGTCATTTTTGTATTTAGAAGGTAAAGTCTAGCTGGAGAGATATCACATTTAAGTATGCAGCTTCTGGGTGCGCCGTCTGTGTGGACCACAACACTTCTAGGACTTGCAATCACTGTCCTTGCTCTGGTGGCTGTTTGGGTAAAGGACAGAAGAGGCGCCAAGTACCCTCCAGGACCCTTTCCACTGCCTCTGATTGGAAATCTTTTCAATGTGGATTTCAACAACTTTCTGGAAAGTTTATCATGGGTAGAAAAAAAAAAAAAAAGCTATAACCACCACAAACACTAACAGATTTTGGGTTTTGTTTTATGGATCAACGGGGAAATGTAGTAAGGACCCTTACAGTGGGGTCTCCCCTGCACTGAAAGGGCTGTCTTTGCCTAGGTTACCAGTAAAGAGCAATTTAACCTACCTTACTCCTTGCTCTTGGGGACTCTTCCACTTTGTGCAACCACTCTCCTGATGCTGCTTCTTTTTGTCACTTCGTATGTTGGTGGAACTCTGACACCACTTTGTGTGCGTCCAGCAGCGATCTCCCCAGGTCCTCGCTGCGTTGGCTGTGCGAACAGCCACAAATAGCTGCAGCTTCCGCATCCTATAATTTAAAGTGTATAAGCTTGTTGGCTCACAGGTGGCAAAAACAGCAGCAGGCATTGCCAAATATCTGCTGCTGCTATTTACATCAGTGCAAAACTTGTTGCCTTCCAGCTGTTGAGGCCTTGGAAGGCTGACAATTACAAGTATGACTCCCAAAGGTCCGCAACAGCTGGTGTACCACTGGTTGAGCACCCATGGAACATAAACGGATTGCTGTTAGCGGAGTCTAAGAGGGGAAACTAAAACAATGTAACTTTTTTCTATATATAGGGATATTTTTTAGCTCAAATAAAAATCCTATTTAACCCCCCTTTTTGTTACAGTACATCTGCTTAAAGTGTTCCCAAACCCAGGACCCTGCATTTACTATATCTGGTCTCCCACAGTACACAGAACATGGAAATGCAATTATTTTAGTAAATATAAATGGCTAAATACCTTTTCTCATCAGCAGGATATAGAGTCTGCAGAACTACCCCTTGCCCTGCCGTTACACTGTAAACACTGATGCTGCAGACTGTGATGTAAGGGGGCTGTGGTGATCAGAGACCACCTTACATCAGAGTTCCCCTTTACACCAGCCTGTCCGTATACTGCCCTAGCCTGTTTATATACTACCCTACCTTTTTTTGGGCAATTGCGTATAGTTTATATACTGTTTTTGTGCATGTTTGAAAAATTTAAATGGGCTGCTCTGGATGAAGTCCAGGGCCAAATTTTTGTCCCAGTCCAGCCCTGCTGGTAGCCAAACATTGGAAGACTTTAATGTATTTCTTTTTAATTGTAATTCCCTAATTTAGGGGCCAACATAGCTGATCACAAAGGCAATATACAGGCCTGGCAGCACTAGGGTCATCGGTCTGAAACCCAACCATGGCTCTACGTGCCTGGAGTTTGCATGTTCTCCCTGTGCCTGCGTGGGTTTCCTCCTGGTACTCCGTTTTTTTCCCACACTGCCAAGACATGCTGGCAGGTTAACTGGCTCCTGTCTAAGTTATCACTAGTATGTGTATGTATATGTATATGTATATGTATGAATGTGAGTTAAGGGACCTTAGACTGTAAGCTCCCCGAGAGCAGGGACTGATGTGAATGTACTATATGCAGTATATGTAAATTGACGTTGCTATATAAGTACCTGTAATAAAAAAATAAAATAAATGGATTATTCCATGGTCCACATGTGCATGCTGGGTTACTCATAGATAACGCTTCCTATTGCTGAGGCTGCCTACCTAAGAGAGAAATATCTTTGTAGTTAGCCAGAATGTAGGGGGCTTAATGTGCACAAAAGTGGGTTGTATTTCTTCCTTAACCAGTAGTCTGTCCAACGTTTACAGTAATTGGTTAAGGTTTAGTTACACCTCTGTCCCCCTAGCTCTAGCAATATTGAATAACCTTTCATTAATACTTCCATTAATCACCCTGAATGTGCCCTTTTTCATGGTTGTTTAGCAAGCTTGAGTACAAAGCCTGATATGCATACCTTCCAACTTTCTGAGATTGGAAACAGGGATGTCTGCTATCAAAAAGTAGGGAGGCAAAGGACACACCCCTGTTACCTTGAGACTTAATACACAAAAAATGAATTATTAATTTTATTATACAGGATATTTATAACGCCAACAGTTTGCACAGCAATTTACAACATTCGGGCAAACAGTACAGTTACAATACAATTCAATACAGGAGGAATCAGATGGCCCTTAATTGATTAAACTCACAAGTGCTGTTTTTAACAACTAATCTACCCTTATATTGGCTTTTGAACTTTACAAATGAAACAATTTAGAAACTCAATGAAAGATTTGGCACTGTAAAACACTTTTTATTGTTAGGATAAAGTATGTGGTGATTGTATGGTCAGGTATTTAGTGATGAATGTGTAGCTGCTACCTCCACTCTGACCGTCAACCGAAGTAGGGTCAAAAGTGAATATAGTGTTTGAAAAGTGGATGTGGCGCTGCTTAGAGAATTATGTGCCTTATAACAAAACTATACAGAAAAACATAATCAAATAAACATGATTTGTACATTAAGTAAATTGTGACTCCAAAAGCAGTAAAAGGTGCAAATGGCTAATAAAGTGACTGGTGCTCCAATGTTATGAAATTCTTATGTGATTAAAATACATATAAAGTGACAATGGTTAAAAAGTCCTTAGTACTCCACAAATCATTTAGGAAAAACATGTGTCCATGAATTAAATTCTTAAATGAATTAAATCCAAGCTGCTGTGAAAACACTGTTCCTGGTGTTGCAACAGGAAGAAATCCCACAAAAACCATGTGACGTGCCCGGTGTCTTCACTCGTGCTCCCCTCTTATTGCTTCACTCATTAGAAATCTCTCTCCTCAAGGGGGCAACCAGTTTTTACAGCACCACCTGGCTGTATGTGGATGTCCTGGATCAGCCCAAACGTGTTTATCCTGATCCTTGCTTCCACTGCCCCAGCAGTCTCATGCATATATGGAAATATTAAAGAACAATCTCCATAGTGTAATTCTGTATTCCAGAGTTTAGTAAAAAAAGATCATAGTTTGTACATTTTTGTGCTGCCCCCCCCCCCCCCCTTTATTTTGCTGCCCCAGGCACCTGTCCTCAAGTGCCATTATGATAAATACAGTCCTACAGAGTTACAGATTGAGATAAATGAGAGTATAGAATAAAAACATGTCAAATGCAAGCCCTAGTAAGGGTTACAATAATATCCGCACTCATTAAAAATATACTCTTGTTTGTCTTTAACTGAACAGACTAAAATGCCCAAAACACACCATCATTGTATATATCTACATATACTGTACATATATGTAGCACTGACCCCCTAAGGAGCTGCTGATAATTGATTGGCCTACACTCTGCCTCACAACCCCAGAAAGTGGCTCGACCCCCCTTGGCACAACTGTATAGCAATGTTAATGCAAGACCCAATGGTAGAGGAAAACACAGTAATAACACACTATGGTAGATATTTACCTTTACCTTTGTAGTTCTCACTCCACCCGCTGCAGCAACAGACAGAGTCTCACACAAATTGTAAATTAACCACACGAACAGTTTACTGGGAGAACTTGATTAAAAACATCAATTACAGCGGTAATTTTCATACAAGAAAATGACAGTAGCAACAATTAAAGTGCATGAGAAATCTCAAAACTCAATGGCCACTTGGGTTGCATATGCAGACAGGATGGAAGTGGGACTTATACTCAATATGATAAAACCCTAACACTGAGTACTTTCCCACTCCTGCCTCAGAGCATACACACTTTAAATTAGTAATGCAATATCAGATGCAATACAACAGTGTAATACAATACAGATGTATATGTCTCCTACTCAAGGGCTCCCCCTAGGTTGTAATGCAGTTCCAAATTGCTAAAGTGAGTTATAATGCTGTATAACCACAAGTGAATGTCTCTCGTCATCTTCTTTCTTCAGCTAGCTTATTAGACTGCAGTATTTATAATCCAGATAGGGGAACCAGTGACTGTAGACTGTAAAGTGGATAGTACTTTGATAGTTGTATACCGGTGACTAAAAGGCAATTAGTATACCTTCTCCTTAGTGGTGGATGTGTCGTAACATTAACTTTTAACACATGGAAAGCAACCCTGCAGTTCCCCTGTATGTGAACTATGGCTGAATGAGAATACTTCTGTGGGACTACAGATCCCACCAGCCATCTGTAACTTTGCAACACAGCAACAGTACACTATTTATCTGAGCAAGTGCCCGGTCACCACACCGGATCCTAGATGCTTGTTGAATTCTCCTCCTGGTATCTCAGTCCAGCCCAAGCTGCAATGCAGGGAAAACCTCAGAAATTCTGGACTCTCCGGTCGATCCGCACGCTGGTCCAGCTGACTGTACTCCCTGGAGGCCAAGCGATTCCGCTTCGCGCCTTGTAGGCCACAGCCTGTCTGTCACACACACACAGACCTCGCTGCCGGCAGGTGTTGAATGGCGTCCAAAGAGAGCGGACACATGCCACGCCTGTCCCTTTTATTTCCCTACCCAGCAGGCCGTTCTGTGAGTGAGCCTTGTGGGTAGGCAAGTGGGCATTGTGGGTATGTAGTTTGCTGACTGAGTTTTAACATAAGAGTCACTTCCTCCTTCACTACATCTCCCACAAGGCTTCTTTTTATGGCCTAATAAACTTAAACAGAAGTTTTAGTAACATTAAATCAAATGAACGCTAGAGGGAGCCAATCCCTTGTTTAACATTTTAACACATTTAATAGTAACTTAGGTGGCAAAAACTCCTGCGCTACATACTCCCCCCCTGCTTTGAATCTTTGGTCCCCAAAGATATTAAGAATTCATGACCTATTACAGGTTTTTGCTTTTAAGCGATGGCATAAAACTGACAGAGGAGCCTCCCACCAATTATCATGTGAAGGGAGACTGCTCTGTGCACCTGCAGCTGACACTGTGGTGTCTTGTATAGATGTGCCAGGGGGTGAGACGGGGTTGTCCTCCACTAAATCAGCAGTGGAAGAACCAGGAATTTCTGAAGTTCTTCTTGCAGCAGGGCCGATCTCTTCGGGAGCATTTGCCCAGCTTGTCATATGTCAGTCTCTTAGGTGGTTGGATAATTCTCTTTGCCCTCTGTTCTCTGGGTTTCGGTGTCATCTGCACATTGACACTGTCCTTCCCCACTTTAGCCTATGGCACTTGAGATGACTACAACCAGTCTATTCCCATCTCTTCTTCCTCACTGTCTTCATCATTTGTTGCAAGAGGCCTAAACTGGGACCTAGTCACTGGTCGAGGTTTCTGAGAGGTGGTGGATATGAATGGTAAATCCTGTTGAGGAGCTACCCGGACTGCTTCTGTTAGAGGCAAAAGGTGGTTGCAATGCCAAATCTTTAATGGTCCTGTACTTCCTTCTGACCGAATCTGGTATACTGGCAGCCCTGGGAGTTGTTTGAATATAACATAGGGCTGTGACTTGCAATTGTTAGCCAGTTTGTGCTTCCCAGGTATGCCCAGATTCCTCAACAACACTTTGTCTCCTGGTTGTAAGTCTTGTACTTGCACCCTGAGATCAAAATTTATTTTGTTTCTTCGTCCTCTGGCATCTGATACAGCTCGGGCCTTGTCATAGGTGGTCTTCAGACTTCTCCGCAGTCTGTCCACATACCCTCTGTGAGAAGTTGCTGAGATATGGTCCAGAGATGTGCCGAAAGCCAGATCCACCGGTAATCGGGTGTCCGAACATCAGGCGATATGGAGAGTATCCTGTGGCATCACTTGTATTACTGTTGTTAGCATATACTATGGCCGCTATAGGTTTACTCCAGTGTTGTTTTTGCTCAGAGGTTAAAGTTCCTAGCATGTTTAAGAGTGTCCGGTTGACTCTCTCTGGTTGAGGATCTCCTTGAGGGTGGTAAGGTTGAGGGTGGTAAGGAGTGGTTCTGGATTTATGGATGCCCAACAGATCTAAAAGTCTTTTAATGAGACTACTCTCAAAGTCTCTCCCGTGGTCTGAGTGGATACGTTGAGGTAGGCCATAATGGACGAAGAATTTTTCTACTAAGATTTTGGCCACCGTGGAAGCCCGCTGATCTCTTGTGGGAAATGCCTGGGCATAACGGGTGAAATGGTCAGTTATCACCAGGATGTTTCCCTGCCCACCCAAGTCAGACTCCAAGCACAGAAAATCAATGCACACCAGATCCAGTGGTCCTTTCCAGGTGGCCCATAGGGGTGGCTCATTGAGGTAAAGTCTTTCTTTGGATACATCTAAGGCAAGAATGTCAGTAACTCTCAACTTCGGGCCTCATGTAGGGCCAATAAAATCTGTCTCTCACCAGTTGGAAAGTCCTCTCAGACCCTAGATGGCCATGATGATCATGTAAAGCGATCAACGCCTTCTCTCTATGTTTCTCTGGTGTGAACAACTGCCATTTCTCTTCAGGATCTTCAGAGGCGCCCCTTCGGTAGACCACCCCTTGTTGTAGCTGCAACCGATCCCACTCTTTGTGCAGCAAGCGGGCTTCCTTCTTAGAGTTGGTGAGGAGCAGTTCAGGGCACTGGCTCTCTAAAGCCTTCAATGCCAGGCTACAGAGAGGATCTTCTAGCTGGTCCCTTCGCAGATCCTTCTTGGAGAGCTTTGGCAGACCTTTACCTCCAACTTGGGTGACGTTGCAATAGCATCTGGGCACTCCAGCAGCTGACACTCCAATTTCTTTAGCCCTGGCTCCACCTCTTGCTTGCTGTTCTGCCCCTTCACAAAGGGCCCTCATTCCTTCAGGGGTGAGCTGGGTCCATTCTTCTGAGGAGTCTAGGGAACAGTGAGGTCTTCTCGACAAAGCATCTGCATCCTTGTTCCCAACTCCCAGCTGGTACTTCAAACTGAAGGTAAAACCTGATTAGGCGGCCAACCATCTATGACCTGTGGCATCCAGCTTTGCAGTAGTGAGCAGGTATGTGAGAGGATTGTTGTCTGTCTTGATCATGAATTCTGCACCATATAAGTAGTCTCTCAGTTTGTCCACTACTGCCCACTTCAAGGCCAGGAATTCAAGCTTGTGGGTGGGGTAATTCCTCTCAGCAGGTGCCAACCTCTGACTCTTGTAAGTGACAGGCCTTAAGTGTCCGTCATGTTCTTGGTACAGCACTTCGCCCAGCCCATCTTGGATGGCATCTACATGCAGTTCGTAAGGCTTGGCTGGATCTGCATAGGCCAACACTGGAGCAGTTGTGAGGCTCCACTTTAACAGCTTGAAAGCCTCTTCACACTGGGTGGGCCACCATTCTTGGATAGACTCTTTGGGCTTCCTTGGTCCTACTGCTGGCTTTACCGGCTTGACGGAATCTGAATCTTCGTCTCCCTCTTCACTACTCAATAGCTCATTGAGTGGGCGTGAGTGAGTCTTGGCCAAGAGGTGACAGGACCTTCTCCAGGTACTCTTCATGCTCTCCCAGAGTCTTGCCAAACACAAAGACATCGTCTAGGTTAACCAACACTTCAATCAGGTTCATGTCACCTACAGTATTGTGGCTGGGGCGCTAGATAGACCTTGTGGCATGCGGTCAAACTCGAAGAATCCCACAGGGGTAATCAAAGCGGTCTTCTCCCTATCTGCAGGGTGCATGGGGATTTGATAATATCCACTTTTCAGATCTAGCACGCTGAACAACTTTCCCCCTGACAGGCTCTGTAGGGCATCTTCTATCCTGGGTGTGATATATTGGTCAGGAATGGTCTTTCGGTTCAGAGTCCTGTAGTCGATGCACAACCGCAACGACCCATTCTTTTTCCTTACTACCACTATTGGGGAGGCATATGGACTCTGAGACTCTCGGATAACTCCTGTCCTCTTCAGCTCGGCCAGCTGTTCTCGCAGGTCTTCCAAGTCCACCCAAAGGAATCCGTCTGACTCTCTCTCGGTAAGGCTTGTCTTCCCCCAGGCAAATCCAGTGTTGGGCAAACTCACTCTTTGAGAAAGCAGCTCACCATCTTAGGAGCTGAGTCTTGGCCCTTTCCATCCAGGCAGGTGTGAGAGGAGTATTTTTTGGGTAAAGTTCTTCCACAGGGATTTCATCACTTCTACCACACCCCAAATGCATGGGGACACTGGGATGGCTGGGTTTACTTGCCCCAATAACATCCGAGCTGGCATCTTCACAGGTGAGGCTGTTATGTTGCGAACACTAACTGAGTCCTTTCCGTGGCTTCTTTGTAGTGCCCGGGTTGAAATCACCTCTGGAATTATCTCCAACTCTTCGTCTTCCTTTTGACTGTCTCCTTACAGGACAATGAAAGGGCCTGCCTGTTTCCAATTCAACTTGACGGAGGCTCTCAGACAAACGACCTCACTGGGTTGCAATGATCCATTAAGCTGTGTCACTCATAAGCCCTCTGGGAGCCGTCCATCAGCTCTGTGTACTTTGTGGATGTTGGTAAAGCAAAGAGGGGGGCTGAGGTGCTCGTGGACCATAGCATCGTATGACGTCCCTGGAAGTAGCAACGTTGTTTCTGAGCCTGCGCACTGTCGATGGTAAGGACAGGCGTGCTTCTTTGTCAAACTTTTTGTCAGCCCTCCTCTTTGCTTTACCAACATCCACAGAGCACACAAAGACAGTGGACGGCTCCCAAAGGGCTTATGAGTGACACAGCTTAATGGACCAGCGAGTCAGGAGACACACCACTGCAGGACATTTCCCCCCCTTGCTGATTTCCTGTAACCTCCATGTGAGTGTTTTTAATTTTTTAATTATAAAAATTTTAGAGGTCATACTTAGAAGGCGCCTCTCTCTTTACTTCCAACTAAAGTCCTGATACCCATCCTGCACCCATTTGACACACATTGTGGCAGCCCGGCTGTAGACAAGGGTCTGCGTGTTCCTTAAATATTTTCTTATGAAAAATATTCTTTAGACTAAGACCTAGGAGTTAATGGGCTTGCTTTATTTTTTTCACACAATGTTACTTTTATATATATTATTATATATATTATGTACTGTGCATTCTTTTCACTTTTTTCTCTGATCTTTTAAATGCATTAAATAGAAAAATCAAATGTGGCTGTAGGGTGCACAAATGTGGAAGCACTAACTTATAAATGGGCTGTAGTAGTCTCATTTAATGTGTCAGAGAACAGTTCTTAAAAGGATTGGCACGCCTGCAAATACCCAGCAAAATCGAAGATTGGCACATAGAAATTCGCCAATGACACATAGAAATTTGCCAATGCAAATGCACATGCGTGCACAGGTACGAATGGCTGCCAGTGCGCCAAAACACACGCAATGCATGACAGATTCTGGCACCTAGTGGACTATTTAAAACCAGAAGTATTAGCCGTTAGTTGCTGGATGATCTTCAGCTCCCCCAGTGTGCTCCTGTGTTCCTGTTCTTGTTAATTTTGGATTTTCTGTTACCGACCCACCTTGCCTTTGACCTCTCTTGTCTCCATCCCCGGCTTTGACCCTTGGCTTGTTCCAGTGACCCTGCCTGCTGATCCGTGCTCGACCCCTGGCTTGCTCTTCCAACTCCGCTACTGCCTGATTACCAGTGAATGACCCCGGATAACCCCTGACCCTGATTGCTGCTTTACTCCTGGCTTACCTTCTGTGCATGACTTCTTGCATTTCTTCATCACCTCAGTCTGTCCCAGGTGGCAACCCCTGCTTCTCTGAGCAAAACACTGCTTGTTACCACCTTCAGGGGCACTCTGCACTTAGCCGCTAGAGAAGCCCTCAGAACCTGCTGCATGTCTGGAGTCTCGGACAGCTTTCTGTAGCATTACATTAATTAAATATTTTGTGTGACCCTTTTGTAATGTTTGGGGCTGCACTTGATGCCCCCTATATCAAGAACGTTGATACCACTGCCCTAAAGTGTGCCACTGCCCAAGAAAGTTGCACCACTGCATATGCTCCCATCTGGGGCTCCAGCGACCTGAAAATCCTTTGGAAATAGAAAAAATTGTGTTTATAAAAGGCTTGCCACTCTAGCCAACATCAGCCCAAAATGAAGCTGTGTGAAATTGTATACATGTATTAAATCTAAGTGGATGGTACATCTGGGGATTAGCATACCAGCCTAATTCTGCAAAGGGTTAAGATAAAAAATTTTTGAACTAGTCGGTCTAAATTAAGATAGGAAACAACATTTGAGGCATCTTTCAACCTGAGCTAAATTCACATCTGTGCATTGCGGTAACATGCACTTTTCTCCTTGCATTACCGTAATGCAGGAAATGGGCAGCATTTTGTTTCGGTGACATTTATTTTGAATAGCATCCCAATGCACCTTTCCAGCACAAAGTCTTTTAAAGGGAATTGATGGCACATTTAAAATGAATGGGTCAGCTTACCACAATACACATTATTGAGTGGAATAATGCACATCAAGGTGTGTACAGTAATGCACTTCAATGGTGTTAATCAGGCCTAAAGCCCCATACACACGCGCGGATTATCCGAGGACCAGGTCCGTCATACTTTGTCTGATGTTGGTTTTGCGTACACACGGTCGGACAAAGTTGTCGGAAAATCCGATCATTCTGAACGTGGTGACGTTTGTTGCCTACGACGGGACTATGTAGAGGCTAGTAGCCAATAGCTTTGGTCTTGTAATGTGATCTGAGCATGCGTAGCACTTTGTCCGGTCGGACTACCATACACACGATCGGATTTGGTGTGATCGGACTGTGTTGTCGGCAAATCTATCCAGCAGGAGATAGGACTTTGTCCGTCGGACAATCCGACGTACACTGTCCGATGGTGCATACACACGGTCTGATTTTTCAACAACATTGTCCGATCGGACAGAATCCATGAAAAAATCCGACCGTGTGTATGGGGCTTTAGAGGGCTTTATGTGAATCTAAAAAAACACTGTTTTTTAATGATGGTTCTAAAGAAATCAGTAAGCTGAGCTCTTGTTTGTACTTTAGTGTCCTGATTAAGTTCAAAACTAAAAATGGAGCTTGATAAAAAGAATGAAATAATGGATATATAACATGAACAAAAATCACAAAATTGTATTATACATATATATATATATATAGTGCAAAACCATGAAACATCAAATCCTCTCTCAAGAAAAGTATGAGGCAGTGCAGTCATATTGGACCTTATAGATTCTTCTCCTCTTCATCCAGATCTGTCAGGCAGCAGTTGCTGAGGATTTGCATGTATTTTGTGACTGATACTGAAAAAGAACATGAAAATAGAATTTCACTAGTTGTCTTAATTAAAGTGCACCTATCATATATGCAATAAAAGCAAACTAGTCCACAGGGGTACACACTATGAGAAAATTGGAAGAAAAATTCCTTTAATGTGTACCATTTTCGTAAAGTTTTCATACGAGAAATACAGTATCAGATATGAAAGATCAGAAAAAACAAATAACAAAAAAATAAAAGCCTTTGTTGTATGTAGCGGCCATAACCCTTGATGGGGCGGCCTTGAATTTTGGGCTTACCGGTTACCTCCGCTCGGCTTGTTCCTCCAGGTCTAGGGGTTCCCAGAGTTAGTACCCAACGACTTTGCATGCTGACACCATAAAAGTCCTTTTGAAAGGTTTTTAATTTGCAGGGATAACATCCAACAGACACAGTCTCATGTGGGAACAGAGGGCAATGGTGAAGGAAAACTCAGGCACTTTGAACTGCTAAGTATATGAAAGTCTCTATTTGCCAATCCAGAGAGTAGCCACTCGCAGCTGGGTGCTTCAAAGCTGAACAAATCTCTAGCCAGGGATGGCAGTCAGCACTTGAATTACGGAATTTTGCAAAGTCTCTGAACTTGAATTAAAGCAGCACTCAGAAACAAACAGGAACTTTTCCTCAGTACCTGGAACGTTATCCGTCTCCTTGACAGTATTGGGGAAGCGTGGATTCTCTAGTGTCCTTGACAACCCAGCAACCAGGCACTTCTCAGGATGCCAGCTTGTTGGCCCTCCTCTGAAGAGTCCTCCCCTGATCGCTTACACGAGCTGCAGTGCCCCTCCAAGTTGAGAGTGCACCCGGACGCCTTGAATCCACCCTCAGTTGCTGCGCCTCGGACCAGCCGGTTCCGAGACTCGGGAACAGATGGATCATTGCACCAGACCAAGCGGGTCTATGGGGGTTAGTCAAACGGACCATTTTGCGGGGCGGCGCGCGCTCCGGTGACCGGGACCACTCACGGGGCTACCCCAGTCCAGATCCAGGAACAGGCAGCTATGGCCTAACGAGCCCCGAACCCGTGACTCCAGCATCTTAAGTACCCTTCCCCAGACTCCTCAGCGGGGCCAAACGCACCCACTGATTGGCTCCGGGGAATGCCGGTACCAAAACGTCCAACCAGGCCTGATTCTGAGCCTGTCATGTGTACCTCACTGCACACATGATCAGGCAGAACCCCAACACAGCCCAGCCAAACTGATGCCAAAGCTACCCTATCCAATTAGCTCTCAGAACCCATTTACTGTTGTGAGAGACAAAAAATAACTAAATTTACACATAGCGGACACCTCGAAAAGGTGTCACCGCTACACAAGAATTTTCGTACATTATTTCTATACTCGGTTCCAACTTGCTGTGAAACATCGAGGAAAACCGATCACTCATTTGCCCGAATTTGGTATAGTGTGTACTCACCTTTACCTACTTAGGAGACACACACTTAGGTTTCCTGGCATAAGAAAAATGATAACAGAGGTTGTGGTTGCAACCAAGCCCCCTGTTCCTGGGATCCCATAAAGCTTAAAGAAGAAGTCCAACCAAAGCTCGTTTGGCTGGGCTTCTCTATGGGTAACAGGAGTGCAATTCGTTTTGCCATCCTGTGACCCGTTTTCAGCAGAGAGCAGACTGAAGTGATGAGGTGGTAAAGCCCTGGAGGAGAGGAGACATACTGTACAAGTTGGAGGGAAGAGAGAAGTAGAGAAGTACAAGGGGCTGCTATTGCTAAACTTCTTTCAAAAATGCTGACGGCCTAACTTTGTCTGTCTTTGATAATTTATTAGCGTTAATGACTGAGAACAAGCATGCTTTAACCACTTCAGCCCCGGACCAATTGGCAGCCAAAGGACCAGGCCCCTTTTTGCGATTCGGCACTGCGTCACTTTAACTGACAATTGCGCGGTCGTGCGACGTGGCTCCCAAACAAAATTAACGTCCTTTTTTTCCCCACAAATAGAGCTTTCTTTTGGTGGTATTTGATCGCCCCTGCGGTTTTTATTTTTTGCGCTATAAACAAAAATAGAGCGACAACTTTGAAAAAAATGCAATATTTTTTACTTTTTGCTATAATAACTATCCCCAAAAAATATATAAAAAAACTTTTTTTTCCCTCAGTTTAGGCCCTTACGTATTCTTCTACATATTTTTGGTAAAAAAAATCGCAATTAGCGATTATTAATTAGTTTGCGCAAAAGTTATAGCGTTTACAAAATAGGGATAGTTTTATAGCATTTTTATTAATATTTTTTTTTTATTAGTAATGGCGGCGATCAGCGATTTTTATTGTGACTGCGACATTATGGCGGACACATCAGACATTTTTGACACATTTTTGGGACATTTGTCATTTATACAGAAATCAGTGCTATTTAAATAGCACTGATTCCTATGTAAATGACAGTGGCAGTGAAGGAGTTAACCACTAGGGGGCGGGGAGGAGTCAGTGTGACGTGTTGTGTTTTTTTTTTACAGTAGGGGGGCGTGGCTGTACATCTGACGTCATTGATCGGCTTTCCCGATGAGAGGGAACAGCCGATCAATGACAGGCAGAGTAGGAAGCGCGGGGAGAGGTTTGTCTACACAAACCTCTCCCCGTTCTTCAGCTCCGTAACCCGATCGTGGGACACCAGCGGCGATCGGGTCCGCTGGTCCCGCGGCCGTGGTCACGGAGCTCCCGACCGGGTCGCGAGCGCGCCGCTGGCGGCGCGCGCGCACGACCCACGGGCAGGCAAATTAAAGGGGACGTACCCGTACGTGCTTTTGCCTGCCCGTGCCATTCTGTAGACGTATATCTACATGAGTCGGTCGGGAAGCGGTTAACCACTTGAAAACACTTGGCTTTTTTCTGACCCTTAATGTTTACAAAAAGTAAAGTAAAAATCAATATTTTTTGAAAACCAATTACTTTGAACCCAAAACATTATATATATTTTTTAGCAGAGGCCCTAGAAAATAAAATGGTGGGTTTTGCAATTTTTTTATGTCACACAATATTTGCGCAGTTTTTTCGAACGCAAATTGTTTGGAAAAAAAATACACTTTATTGATTTTTAATGCCCATAAACATAATATAATACCCTTTTTTTGTAAAATATAAAAGCTGGTTTTACGCCAAGCAAATAGATATCTATGCATGTCATGGTTTAAAGTTGCAAATGCTCTTGGAATATAGACAAACTACGGTATTTAAAAATCTCTATAGGTGACCCTGTAAAAGCCTTTACAGGTTACCAGTTTAGAGTTACAGAGGAGGTCTGCTCGAAGTATTAAGCCTCATACACACGATCGGACCGTGGACCAACTTTCCCGTGGATTTTTGTCCAAAGGGCGTTGGCCCCAAGTTGGTATTGCATACACACGGCAGGACTTTTTCAGCCAACTTTCAACAAATCACGTGGTTTTTCTGCTCTTTACCGCCACCTTTGGTCAATTTCTGTATTGTTGTCTGATCTTTTGCATTGGTTCTGCATTGGTTTGTACAAAAGTCCGTTGGTTTTGCGTACACACGGTCGGACTTTGGTCCATCGGACTTTTGTTGGCAGAAAGTTGGTCCGTTCGCACAGCCAACAAAAGTCAGATGAAACCTGGAAAAAGTTGGTCCGATGGAGCGTACACACGGTCGGATGTTGGTCCAAACCAGCTAATTTGCATGTTGGTTGTCAAAAAGTCTGATCGTGTGTATGGGCCTTTACTCTCACTTTGGCATTTGCGGCAATACCCCACATGTGTGGTGCGATTTCCATTTACATATATGCGTGGGACCAATGCGTGAGTTCGCCTTTGTGCGGGAGCACAGGGGGACAAGGGTGCTTTTAAAAAAATGTATTTTATTATTTATTTTTTGTAGTTTTACACTGTTTCTTTAACTTTTTTTCTGATCATTTTATTGCTGTTACAAGGAATGTAAATATCCCTTGTGACAGCAATAGGCAGTGACAGGTACCCTTTATGGAGAGATCTTGGGTCTATTGAACCCCATCTGTCTCCTCTGCTCTTAAAAGCATCTAATCACGCCAAGATCGGTGTGATCGGATGCTTTTACAATTTAAAAAAGGCGCGGTTTACATCTGGGGAAATTGAAATTGACAATAATTCTCGTCGCTTCTGGTTTTCAGGGACCTTCTGGTCCTCGATGAGCTCTATGGTAAGCCAGGGGAACAGCCAGCTTCATTCCTGAGCTCGCCAGTGGGACGGTAGAGCCAAAAGAGGCACTGGTGAGATGTGGGGGGGGGGGCACGACCCCTCAAACTGCCCGTAAAAGCCATTCGGCGGCTAATTAGCCACTAGAATGGCTTTTACATAAAAGTTGATTGCCCCCTGAAAAAAACAATACTGGAATGATGATCACTTCCATGTACGTGATTTGGCAGCAAGTGGTTAAATGAGTGCTTGATCTTGACCACTGACTCTGAAAGCATTGAAAGCAAGCATGATCAGGATAGCAAGAGAACCAACATTCTCATAAGGAAAGCTCAGTAATGGCAGCATTTATGTTCTCTCATGATAGGTGTATTTTAAAGTGTATGTCTGGGCAACACGAACATTAAGCACATCTATCCAATACATGAAGAATTTCAAAAGTTTCGTCTCTTTAAATGCACAGTATAGAAAAAAATAAATGTTTTGTACTTATTGTAAAATTGTACAAAAATCGAAAAAAAAAAATGTCTATTGAGGGACGCAGGAAGATAGTAATTCTTGTCCAGTTTGGATGTCCACAAGCAGTCCAATTTTTGGGGGGAAAAGGCCAATGAGAAATCCAAGAGATGTAAAAATCTTCTTATAGGAATGTCAAACAAGGCAGGGCAAGAGAAAAACAGGGGTGGGATCAAATATGGAAAAAGCCACTAACAAGGGAAGGTTTAAAAAAAAAAAAAAATGGTGTTTCAGAGCAGGGCAGGTAGCACTATTAAGGAGAGACTGCTATTCTGTAAAAAATTATGGACCTCCACAATAATGTGGAGAGCAACAAATCAATCACCATAAGAAAAATACAGGTGGAAGAAATCTAATGCCGCTTACACATGATCGGAAATTCGGCCAGCAAAAGGCAGATGAGAGCTTTTGGTCGGAAAATGAAAAAAGGGGAATAAGGTCACTCTACCACCTCCATCCTTAAAATGCACGAAAAAGGATAGATCGCCCTGGGACTTTGAGTGAGGTGGGAGAGATTAGGCACACGTTCACAAGAAAATGTAATAAAATCAATTTATTGATTACATAATGCTGTATAACCAATTGGGAACAACAATAATTGTGTGTTGCCCGGCATAGTGGCCAAGTTAACAGCAAAGGTAAAGAAAAATATCAATTCATTACACTTAATATACATCCATAGAATATGCTCGGAGTATGGTCGCAAAATGCGACAGTGTGTATGCTCCATCGGACTTTTGCTGGCTGAATTCCCGCCAGCAAAAGATTGAGAGCAGGTTCTCAATTTTTCGGTCGGAAAAAGTTTTGATCGGAAATTCCGATCGTCTGTACCAATTCCTACATGCAAAATTCCTACGCATGCTCGGAAACAATTCGACGCATGCTCGGAAGCATTGAACTTAATTTTCTCGGCTCGTCGTAGTGTTGTACGTCACCGTGTTCTTGACGGTCGAAAGTTCAGCAAACTTTTGTGTGACCGTGTGTATGCAAGCCAAGCTTGAGCGCAATTCCGTCAGAAAAACCATGCAAGATTTTTCCGACGGAAAATCAGCTCGTGTGTATGGGGCATTAGACAGTACAAGTGTCAACAGAACTTGAACTTTTGTGTCAGGTAAAGCCCTAACCCCTGATCTCAGGGAAAATAAATAATGAAAAAACAAAGATCCTGATCAAGGACCAACCACTGAACAGCTGGAGGTCAAAGTCGAATAACCACGAGGCTTAATTTCAGGGAATAGAGGTCCATAATATATCAGCCATCTCAATAATAAGGGAGAGAGGGAAGCAAACGTTTGATGTGAAACAAAGAAGTGTAGAGTTCCAAGTCCCTTTTAAGGAAGAGGTAAAAGATCCACACGCCTATGTAAAAGGGAAGGCTAATGCGGCATACACACGGTCGGAATTTCCAATGGAAACAGTCGATGGGAGCTTTTCATCGGATTTTCCGACCGTGTGTATGCCCAACGGTCTTTTTCTGTCGGAATTTCCGACGGACTTTGAATTGAGAACCTGTTCTCAATTTTTCCGAAGGAAAACCTTTCTATCGGATTTTCCTATCGTGTGTATGCAATTCCGACACGCAAAATTCCGACGCATGCTCGGAAACAATTCGACGCATGTTCGGAAGCATTAAACTTCCCTTTTATAGTGCTGTCGAACGTGTTTTATGCCGCTGTGTTATTGACCTTCGGAATTTGGTGTGATCGTGTGTAGGCAACACAGCTTGAGCGGAATTCCGTCGGAATTCCGTCGGAAAAACCGTCAGAGTGATAAGTGAGGCATAAGTGAGGATAGATTGTAATGCAATAGAAGTATTGGGACCTTAGGATGAAAAGGATGAGAGGAGTGATAGACACAAGGCAATATTTGATTTATATATATATATATATATATATATATAAAATATATAAAGAAGTAAGGACATATTTTTTCCAAAAATAGGTCTTGTAAGGATTTCCTGACCTACAGTTCACCACCTGTGGAAAAACTCAGATAACAGAGTACTCTGTCAGTGGATCTTCCAGGAAAGTACAAAAACCAGCAAAAGGGATATTAATGTGCAAAGAAGGAAAAGAAGTTGCATTCATGAACAAACCCCACATTGTATAAAGAGGAAACATTTGGATACAGAAAAAAAGTTCTGTATGAAAATAGGATGTGTGCAGAGTGGAGCTGCAGACATCAGTAGCAACTATGAAATAATCAATTTCCTTGAGAAAAAAATGAGTTGACACAGCACACACAGGTCTGGAAAGCTCCAGAATAAGGTCTTAGTAATCAAATCCCATATCGCAAGCTATCTTTTCCACTTTTAGAGGCATACTTTCCCAGGGAGTCATCAGATACTGGTATACAACAGATGCTGTACAACTGCTCTGAAACGGAAGAGCGGCTGACAAAGTATGCATGGGTATGTAAAGCACCCAAAATGCAGAGCCCAATACCCAAAAACCACATCCCACTTAATCTTTGCCCCATCAATGGTCCTATTCACAGAGCAAGTTTTCAGAAGTTGGTTCACTCCAGAGGATGCGCCATGGGTCTGGATCTAGAGACTGCCTGCCACAGTAGGCTATGGTCTGGAAAGCCTCTCTGGCAAAGCCCAGTGTCTGAAGGTCACATGGGTACACATGGGTCTGTAAAGCACCAAATACAGAGCCCAGTACTCAAAAGCCACATTCCACTTTATCTTTGCCCTGTCCATGGGCCAACTCAATTCTTCAGAGATTGTCTCACTCCAGAGGTGGAGCCAAAGGGCAGGATCTGGAAATTGCCTTCCAGCTAACACAGTAGGCTAAGGTATGGAAAGCACCACTGGCAGAGCCCAGTGTCTGAAGGTCACATTTTAGTCAGGCCCTGCAAACTTCAGTCCAGCGGGGTCCAGCTGCAGCCTTCAAGACATCACAGAGGAAACATTGATACAAATAGCTGCTGTGTAGAGACTAGCTGAAGTAATGCAATAAACGTATTGATTCACGAGGAAAAAACAGCCAAGAAGTACCAAGAATGTTGACAGAAGAGAAAAACATCCTCAGCAGAGACAATTAGGGCAGAATTATATGGGGTTGGTCTTCTGTTTGTTCGTTTTTTTTCCATTTAACCCAATTGTCTATGTATTACTATTACTCAGAGGCGGACTGACAACTCATGGGTCCCCCGGGCAATCAGAGATTATGGGGCCCCCAGGCAATCAGAGATTATAGGGCCACACAGTATACACACACACAGTATACAATCACACAGTATACACATACATGTACACACAGTATACACAGACATGTTTCTATTTGCTGAGAGGGTACTGGAGAGGTGGGGCAGCTATAATCTCTGGATTTTTAGACCAAAAGGATGTCGGTAAGGGACATTTCAGAAACAGATGTAAAAAAAAAATAGATTTTTACATACTGTCCCTGGTTTTACTGAGGCTGGCAACCCTGATGGGGCCCCCTAGTGGCCCGGGGGCCCTCGGGAAGTGCCCGAGTGGCCGAATGGTCAGTCCGCCCCTGCTATTACTAGTACTGGATATGGCAATAAAGATCAGGGCCCTGGCTTATACTATATTAAAGCGTAGCAGTGAATACTGAGGGGAAAAAGGGTTTCCCTGCTTGGAACAAAAAGTACAGTCCTGCCCATTGAACAAGGTGATCAATAAGCCTCCCCCTGAGAATATTCAATACAGTAAAAAGAAACTGTGATACTCACCACAAAGAAGGGAAAGGAATCTTGGTCTCTTTTCAACTTGTAAATAAACCCCTAAAAAGTAAGCAGGAATTCCAGAGAGTGCTATTCCAACACCAATGAGTGAGTTAATGGTATCACAGTAGAGTGGCACGATAACCAGGAAAAGGCTGCAGAGGCAATATACCACAGGAAAGAACAGACTGACCTGCAATGAAGGACAAATGTGACATCAAATCCTATCATTTATTAAAGACTTTGTCCTATTATATTTCTCTGGATTCGCATGTAGCTACTGAAAATCATTCCTAATTTTTTTTTTACATGCATTTCAGACCCATACTTGGTAGATTTGGAATCACGTTATACCCAGAGCAGGAAAATGTGAACCTATTACAAATAACAGGACTAAAGTTATGTAGTATGCTCACTTATATTTTCATGTATTTTTGACACAAATAAAGAATTTTTAAACTATTGGCAGAAGACCGCAGATTGCCCAATCCTTTTATCCCACAGAACTGTTTTGCCGCGTACACACGGTCTGAATTTCCAACAACAAATGTTTGATGTGAACTTGTTGTCGGAAATTCTGACCGTGTGTAGGCCCCATCAAACATTTGCTGTCTGAATTTCCGTCAACAAAAATTTGAGAGCTGCATCTCAAATTTTCCGACAACAAAATCTGTTGTCGGAAATTTCGATGGTGTGTACACAATTCCGACACACAAAATTCCATGCATGCTCGGAATTAGGAATGAGCTCCAACGTGTTCGCATACTCCACATGCAGAGCCCACCAAGAAGTCGGCGCAGCGCTGCGCTAATCACAGGCAGTGAGACATTGCCCGATCTCTGCAGGCCATGCATCGGGGCAATGTCTCACTGCTTGTGATTAGCGCAGTGCTGCGCCAAATTCCTGGCGGGCTCTGCACGTGGAGTATGCACACACGCCGGAGCTCATCCTTACTCGGAATCAAGCAGAAGAGCCACACTGGCTATTGAACTTCATTTTTCTTGGCTCGTCGTACGTGTTGTACGTCACCGCGTTCTTGACTTTCGGAATTTCCGACAACATTTGTGTGACCGTGTTTATGCAAGACAAGTTTGAGCCAACATCCGTCGGAAATGAATCCACGGTTTTGTTGTAGGAATGTCCGATCCTGTGTATGCGGCATTTGGGTTGCTTCCCACCACCACTTTTTCCTCATATGCTTTCCTACTTCAGGACCTAAGGTAAAGGGCACCACCCCAATTAGGGTGAGTTTGTATCCCCCCTCCCAGTGTTGGGCACTACATTCACCCAACACTACGACCCTATGAGATGATCTGGTACTTTCTCTTCTTTTTGCTAAAGTAGATCCATATTACAGGTTATCTCTACCTCCCACCAAAGCCCATCTGGACGTTTTTCAGCACAATATTTTGCACCACCTAAATTTATAGCTGATAGCTCATGGATTGTATAGAGCAACTTATAAAACCTCCTGGTGACTTTCTTTTTAAAAAACACCAATAGTGGAAACTGCAATAGTCCTATATCCTTACAGGCCCCCTTAAGCCTTCGGAATTTGGAAACAAGTCAGTCTTTAAGAGGTTTAAAAGTATCTGCTTAAATACTCTTAAATATTTTTTTATGATAGCAAATGGCAGAACTTAAATATAAAGTACTTGGGCACTGCTATGGACCTCACAACCAAAGAATAATATATCACCCTAAAAATACACATGAAAAAACTGCAACCATTAGCAAGTGACCTCAACACTGTAAGGCCCTTTTCACACGAACGGACCGTTCAGATCCGCCTGTCAGTTTTGACCGCGGATCTGAACGGCCGCTCCATGTTAGTCTATGGAGCGTCGGATGTCAGCGGAGACATGTCCGCTGACATCCGACCCGGTTCGATCCGCCAAAAGCAGACGTATGGCTCTACGTCCAGATCCGTCGCTATCGGATCGGGTGAGATCTGATGAAAACGGACACACTGTCCGTTTTCATCCGATCTCTCCATAGAGACCAGCGCCGCTCGCAAACCCCTCCCCGCTCAGTGAGCAGAGAGGGACTTGTCATCCGCCGGTTCAGCGGGGATCAATGGAGTGATCTCCCGCTGAGCCGGCGGACAGAGGCGGAGTCCGCCTCGTGTGAAAGGGGCCTAAAGCAAATAATGATAACAAAAAAATGGTGCGCTAATTCAAGGAGCTATGCAGCAAAGAAAGGAACAAAAATGCAGTAATATGCGATAATGTGCGATAATGTTGTGAAACAATAATAAAGTGGGCTAATTCAAGAAGCTATGCAGCAAAAAATAAACAAATATGCAAGAAATGACTATCCATAATATTAAAAAAAAAAATAATAATAATAATTTGTATATTTGCAGAATTTACCTTTACAGGACGTGACCTTTCAGGTTGAGTAACTCGCAGCACTATTAATCCAGCAACAGAAAGACCAACAAATAACCAATAACTGAAGCTGTAGTAGTTTATGAGTTGAAAGATGTCTTCCACAAGCAGGTAGACAATTGCCATTAACCCCTTGGAAATAATAATAAAAAAAAAAAAACATTTGTAGTCTACCATGGGCAGTACAGTGGCTTAGTGGATAGCACTTCTGCCATGCAGCACTTGTTCCCTCAGCTTGTATCCTGATCAGAACACCATCTGCACAGAGTTTGCATGTTTTCCTTGTTATTGTGTGGGTTGCCTCTCAATATTCCAGTCCCCCCCACACTACAAATACTCATAGATTAATTGTCTTATGTCTAAATTAGCCCTGGTATTTGTGTATGTGTGTGTGTATGTATATATATATATACACAGTACATATATATACAGTCAGGTCCATAAATATTGGGACATTGATACAATTCTAATCTTTTTGGCTCTATACACCACCACAATGGATTTGAAATGAAACAAACAAGATGTACTTTAACTGCAGACTTTCAGCTTTAATTTGAGGGTATTTACATCCATCAGGTGAACGGTGTAGGAATTACAACAGTTTGTATATGTGCCTCCCACTTTTTAAGGGACCAAAAGTAATGGGACAGATTAACAATCATCCATCAAACTTTCACTTTTTAATACTTGGTTGCAAATCCTTTGCAGTCAATTACAGCCTGAAGTCTGGAACGCATAGACACCACCAGAAGCTGGGTTTCATCCCTGGTGATGCTCTGCCAGGCCTCTACTGCAACTGTCTTCAGTTCCTGCTTGTTCTTGGGGCATTTTCCCTTCAGTTTTGTCTTCAGCAAGTGAAATGCATGCTCAATCGGATTCAGGTCAGGTGATTGACTTGGCCATTGCATAACATTCAACTTCTTTCCCTTAAACTCTTTGGTTGCTTTCGCAGTATGCTTTGGTTCATTGTCCATCTGCACTGTGAAGCGCCGTCCAATGAGTTCTAAAGCATTTTGCTTAATATGAGCAGATAATATTGCCCGAAACACTTCAGAATCATCCTGCTGCTTTTGTCAGCTGTCACATCATCAATACATACAAGAGAACCAGTTCCATTGGCAGCCATACATGCCCACACCATGACACTACCACCACCATGCTTCACTGATGAGGTGGTAAGCTTTGGATCATGAGCAGTTCCTTTCCTTCTCCATACTCTTCTTTTCCCATCACTCTGGTACAAGTTGATCTTGGTCTCATCTGTCCAGAGGATGTCGTTCCAGAACTGTGAAGGCTTTATTAGATGTTGTTTGGCAAACTCGAACCTGGCCTTCCTGTTTTTGAGGCTCACCAATGGTTTACATCTTGTGGTGAACCCTCTGTATTCACTCTGGTGAAGTCTTCTCTTGATTGTTGACTTTGACACTGAAGAGTGTTCTTGATATGACCAACTGTTGTGAAGGGTGTTTTCTTCACCAGGAAAAGAATTCTTCGGTCATCCACCACAGTTGTTTTCCGTGATCTTCTGGGTCTTTTGTTGTTTCTGAGCTCACCGGTGCGTTCTTTCACTTTAAGGATGTTCCAAACAGTTGATTTGGCCACACCTAATGTTTTTGCTATCTCTCTGATGGGTTTGTTTGGTTTTTTTCAGCCTAATGATGGCTTGCTTCACTGATAGCGACAGCTCTTTGGATCTTGTTGGATTCAATATGAACTCATGTAGCCTCACATCGGTTCCTTCACAGTGCCTTTTTGGACAGTAGGATACACTCCCCGGATCGGAATGTAGCCAGTTAACCGCTTCCCGACCGCCTCATGTAGATATACGTCAACACAATGGCACGGGCAGGCAAAAGCACGTACCTGTACGTCCCCTTTAATTTGCCTGCCCGGGGGGCGCGCGCGCGCCGCCAGCGGCGCGCGCGCGACCCGGTGGGGAGCTCCGTGACCACGGCCGCGGGACCAGCGGACCTGATCGCCGCTGGTATCCCGCGATCGGGTTACGGAGCTGAAGAACGGGGAGAGGTCTATGTAAACAAACCTCTCCCCGCGCTTCCTACACTGACTGTCAGTGATCGGCGGTTCCCTGTCATCGGGAACGCCGATCAATGACGTCAGACGTACAGCCACGCCCCCCTACTGTGAAAAAAAACACAACACGTCACACTGACTCCTCCCCGCCCCCTAGTGGTTAACCCCCTAACTACAACTGTCATTTACATAGGAATCAGTGCTATTTAAATAGCAGTGATTGCTGTATAAATGACAAATGTCCCAAAAATGTGTCAAAAATGTCCGATGTGTCCGCCAAAATGTCGCAGTCACAATAAAAATCGCTGATCGCCACCATTACTAATAAAAAAAAAAATATTAATAAAAATGCTATAAAACTATCCCCTATTTTGTAAACGCTATAACTTTTGCGCAAACTAATCAATAATCGCTAATTGCGATTTTTTTTTACCAAAAATATGTAGAAGAATACGTGTCGGCCTAAACTGAGGAAAAAAAATGTTTTTTTATATATTTTTTGGGGATATTTATTATAGCAAAAAGTAAAAAATATTGAATTTTTTTCAAAATTGTCGCTCTATTTTTGTTTATAGCGAAAAAAATAAAAACCGCAGGGGCGATCAAATACCACCAAAAGAAAGCTCTATTTGTGGGAAAAAAAGGACGCCAATTTTGTTTTGGAGCCACGTCGCATGACCGCGCAATTGTTAGTTAAAGCGACGCAGTGCCGAATTGCAAAAAGGGGCCTGGTCCTTTGGCTGCCAATTGGTCCGGGGCTGAAGTGGTTAAACAACTATGTTATATCTATGAGGGCTGATCTGCATTACAATGCTTACTCTGATCTGTCTATAAGATAAGCAAGCTTCAAGGGAGACTGTTACTACTAAGATGGCTATGGATACCTATTGGATGGAAGGCAAATGGGGGGTGGCTATGAGTGGGTGTGTAGGTTTGAATGAAGAGTTCGCACACACAGGAAGTCAGTCTCTGTTTGCTGGGATGCCCTGACATCAGAATGTGTCCCTGACAACCTCATGGTCTGGCAGCCATCTTGAGGCCTTACCTTATGGATCATGGCGACGGCCCTCTCTCGGTCATCTGAGTCTAGCCGGTGCTACAAGCCTCACGGAGGGCCCTGTGATAAGTATCTTTGATATTCTTGTATTATATGATTTGATTGTAAGCTTTGTGATATTGTAATGTCTTTTAATACTTTATGTTAGCGTTCCTGATTCTTGGGAAATAAATAAGATAGTGTGTTACTAGCAGCAGTGTGTGTATTTTCATAACTAACTTTATATCAGTGTGCCTAGCAGGGCTTAATAGACCTGCTAACTATGGGAATAGACATGTTAATAGTAGTTGTATACTGCAGCGATTTCTACAAATGGCACCGCAGATAGCATGTGGCAATCCTAAAAGCCACATAGAACCTACAGGACAGAAGTGCTCAGATACAAGGCAGCTGATAATGCCACAGTAAGTGTGGTTAGTCTTTTCTATGGATAGGCAAAAGTTTTATTGTTTAGAATGATATCAGGTAAAAGTGATAATGAAGAATCTTGAATGCTATGGGAGTGATTCTTTTTTTTTTTCCGTGAGTTGTAAGAGCTGACGATAATTGGGTTTGGTTTATTACTCAGTGCAGTGTTGGAACGTTAGTACAAGTAGAAGTGTATATGGTGTGGATTGTGTGCTTGTGAGAATGGAACTTGTGTATACATATGTTAAAAAGTACGCCTCTGCCAGTTATCATTCATGTGCAGATGAACCTCTTAAAAGCCAGTGTAATGTACTAGTGTCTCAGTGTCAGCAACATAATAACAGATTACTGGGTAAACAGCTAAAAAAGAAAGCGAAGAAAGAAAAGTTGGCTAATGAGATTGCAGTGTTGCTCAGAATTAAATTTATATCTGAGCAAATGGGGGGGAAGTGGGAAGCAGAAAGGAGACGTCTCGGGGAAGATCTAGAGAAAGTCAGTGAAAACCTTCTAAAGATTGCAACAGCCTCCAGTAGTGAGATGGAGGAATTGCGGGCAAAAGCCGTCGATTTGTCAGGAAAAAATAGTGAGCTACAAGAACAGCTTCAGAGGTGCAGCATGGACTGCGATATGAAGAGTAAACTTGTAGAGTCATTGCGAATAAAGTTATCAGAGATGGAAGAATTGGTTATGTCTTTAGAAAGGAAATTAGCAAACGCACGCTCCCAACTTCTTATTAAAGAACAGTGTATAATATCGCTCAATGAGCACAAAGCAGCATGCCAATTGGCCGATATCTGCACAGTCAGTGAGGAGAAGAGACGTGAGGAAACACAGTCTACTATTGCGCCTATTGCGTCAAAGCAGAATAACAGTTTAATTACAATCCAAGAGAGACTCATGTTATGCCAGATTCTGGGTGAATTTAGTGCCCTGGAGTCACCAGTGAGTCTGTCCAATAAGTTTGAAACTCTAGTCCTTAAATTCCATTTGAGTAATGAGGATGCATGCTCTCTTCTAAAAGCATGGCTACCAGGACCTTTGATAGGCCAGTTATCGGCACAGGTTAATGATAACTTAGCAGATGCAGAGGTGCGGAGGAAAGAATTGCAGCGTCTTGTGGACAGTCGTGATAATGGTATGAGTGATTTGCAACGAATGAAATTTAGGAGAGGAGTTGACCCAATATTGTTCTGCAGTGAGTATCTTGCATTGTATGCGAGAGTCTTCAACTGTCCTGACTTATTGGAGGATGATGCAAGTTTCATATACTCGATGGCCAATAAGTGTTATGTAAGCTATCCTACTAGAATGGCTCTGAGGAATGCTAGGTCCTACCAAAATTTTGTCAATATCCTGCGAGATTTCTGTCAAGAGTCCAGTGATAACGAATATGGGTCGAAGGCAGGTGTGTCCGTAATAAGCAGAAATACAGGAAGGAGGAGAGAGTTCAGACAGTCTAAATGGAATAGACATAGGCATAGATTTCATAAAGCCCTTAAAATTGCTAGCGTGGAGCAGGAAACCCCAGAAATACAACAGCTACAAATTGATTCAGGAGTTGAAATGGAAACTTCTGATGACTCCTTAGACGATGAAAGTGTAAAGTCTGTTCATTCCAATCATAGTAATATTATCCAGCAATGTGAATTTCCAGCACCAGATGTTCAAAAAAAGGGCCTGTGCAGGGAAACCAGAGCTAAAATGTTTTTTGTGTAAAAGGGGAGGTCACATCGCAAAGTATTGTTGGGCGAATAACGATATCAAAAGAAGATCATACACGAAAACAACCCCAAGGCATTATGAATGTTATTCGGCCAGGTGGGGTAGCAATCCAAAGCATGGAGCCCATAGTAAGCAAACCCAGTTCCCGGTTAAGACCCAATTACGGAGTCTACAAACTGAAAAGCAATATGTAGGACAGTTGCATAAAATCAAAATGGAGGTAGCCGCATGGTTATTCAAACATAGCACTGGGGGAAGCAATGTTAGCAGCACTTAGTCAGCTGCAAGTATGTTAAAAATACTCGGATCAAAGTTTCCTTTCTATGAATAAGGTTTGATGTGAGTTTCAGATTTGGAATAGGATAGAGGACCTTGATATATAGTTTTATTATTTTGAAGGATGAGCCTCTGAATTGAATAACTCTGTTATGATTATTGTTTTTTTTTCCTCTTATTTTTAAGTATTTTTGTATTTTTTTTATAAGGTTTAATAGTTTATTAATTTTTATTTTTTTATTTTTATTTTAAAAATTTTTAATGTTTTTATTTTTAATTTATTTTTTAATTTTTTTTTTTATTATTTTTATTAAATTTTTTTTATTATAATTTTTTTAATATTTTTTTATTTTTTATATTTTTTAGTAACTTTTTTTAGTTTTTAATTTTTTTTTTTTTTTAGTTGTTTATTCTACCATTCTGGCTTGTAGGTGTTCCCTAAGCAATACAATTAATGGGAAAAGGTCATGATAATCGTGTTTAATCATTGTCTTTGTGTTCTTTTCCAGAGACCAGGGAAGAATAAACAGGTTTGGATACTAAACATTTGTGTTTTGTTTGCAGGTCCGTCAAAGTGAGACCAACACGGGGGTTAGGTTATTGTAAATGCATAATCGATTATCACATGGTACCATGAGCTCATTAACCACATGCCGACCGCGCTATAGTCAAAAGACGGCTACAGCGCTGTCGGCTTATCCTGGTGAGGCAGTCCTACGGACGTCCTCCCAGAAACTTGCTCCCGCGCGCCCCTTGGGGCGCGCACTCGGGAACATTCGTGACCGCCGGGATCCTCACGGATCACGTAAACGGCCGCTGATAGCGGGCGTTTACCACGTGATCGCTCTGTCAAATGACGGAGCGATCACATGTACACAAACCGGCGTCACGTCATGACGCCGGTTCCTCCCTCTCCTCTCTGTACCTATCAGAGACGTACTTACCGAGACCGAGATGCTGAGAGCGGTTCACCCTTACGACCCAGCGCAATCTGCCCCCTGATGGTGAGACAGGGAACAAACGGCACCAGGAGGCACAGGTCACCTCCGTCAGGTGGGCGGAACTGGTGAGGAGCCTGGAGGAGATGTGGACCTGGCTCGGGCAGACCGGCAGATGGCAGGAAGGAGAGGCAGGAGCCCAAACACCCGGCTGGGAGTCTAACACCGGTCACTGAGCAGGCAGCTGCTACGAAAGTCCAGGATGCAGACCGGGGGTCAAACACAGGATCAAATAGCAAAGTCCGTGGAAGCAAGCCAAGGGTCAAACACAGGATCAATAGCAAAGTCCGTGGAGGCAGCCGAGGGTCAAACACAGGATCAATAGCAAAGTCCGTGGAGGCAGGCCGAGGGTCAAACACAGGATCAGCAGCAGGCAGGGGTCAAACACAGGAGGAGTAATAAGTCCGTTGATCAAGCCAGGGGTCAAACACAGGAGAAGCAGCGGAGTCCGTAAGCAAGCCAGGGGGTCAAACGCAGGAGAAGCAGCGGAGTCTGTAAGCAAGCCAGGGGGTCAAACACAGGAGGAAGCAGCAGTCCGTTTAGAGCAAGCCAGGGGGTCAAGACACAGGGAGCAGATCTGGTTTTTACACAGGGACGCACAGGTACTAAGCTGGAAAGACAGACCAGCAAAGTGCCTGTGCGTCAGGCAGCTTTTATAGGCGCCCATAGCGCACAAGCGCGCGCTAGTGCGCATGCGCGAGCGCCGGACCGCCGAGCCGCGAGTGCGCATGCGCCGGAGCGCCGGGCCCCCGCGCATGCGCACTGGAGAGCGGGCCGCTCGTCCGGCGCCGGAGCCCTGACAGTACCGATCGGTACAGAGAGGAGAGAAGCGGAGAGGGGGAGAGACGGGACCAGCGCTGTGGGCTGGATGTGTAGTGCCCACAGCGCTGGTCAATACACTGCCACCACTGTGCAATACTCTGCCACCAACCACTGTGCAATGCTCTGCCACCAACCACTGTGCAATGCTCTGCCACCAACCACTGTGCAATGCTCTGCCACCAACCACTGTGCAATGCTCTGCCACCAACCACTGTGCAATACTCTGCCACCACTGTGCAATGCTCTGCAACCACTGTGCAATGTTCTGCAACCACTGTGCAACGCTCTGCAACCACTGTGCAACGCTGCAACACTGCAATACTCTGCCAATACTCTGCCAATACTCTGCCAATACTCGCCAATACTCGCCAATACTCGCCAATACTCGCCAATACTCTGCAATAAATTTTAATAGAAACAAAGAATTTTTATTTATTTTTTTTTTTACTGAATTTTCAGTATATTTTGATTTATAGCGCAAAAATTAAAAAACCCAGCGGTGATTAAATACCACCAAGAGAAAGCTCTATTTGTGTGAAAAAAAAGGACACAAAATTCATTTGGGTTCAGTTTTGCATGACTGAGTAATTGTCATTCAAAGTGTGAGAGCACCGAAAGCTGAAAATTGGTCTGGTTAGGAAGGGGGTTTAAGTGCCCAGTGGGTAAGTGGTTAATTAGTAATTGTTTGCAAACAATGAAAACATTTAAACAATAATCTGACATTAATGGACTAAAGAGTTACAGATGAGGTAGCAAATGTTGTGATGAAGTTACAAATGTTTTGTTTGTGTTGTTTTTCCCATTAACTTATTGTCTTTCAGATAAAAAAAAAAAACATGTACTCTTCTCAGGAGAAAATCCATGGATGTCTTTAATTAAAAGTTGAGTGTTTGTCATTGTTGTATGGTGGTTGTCTTGTCATGTTGTTCTTGGGTGATAAGGGCCAGACTTTTCATTTTAATTTTTGTTTTTTGTTTTTGGGTATTGGCTTAGTCAGCTATTTTATTGTTGTTTTGTTCAGGTGTAAAAAGCTCCAAAAGGTTTAGGCTTTGTCCACCTGAAAGAGGATTAGTGCATACATCTTAAAGATAAAGATAAATGCATTGTTTTTTTTTAGTGTTTTAATTTTAGAATTTTTGAGAAACAACATGGACGTCCGTTTTGAAATTTTTGATTATACCATGGGGATTCATTTTAGAGTGGGTTCTGCCTAAAGAGGTCATGGTTGTTTTTGATAGTTTGGTCAAAGTTGTGGAAGCCAGGAATACTAAGTTCCTGGGTTCCAAGGAGGGAAATAGGAGTAAATATAGTAAGCGAGCAGATATTATGGATAAGAATTTGATTCTGCTCTTGTTTTTTAATTCCAGAATCCTGGTGGAGTGAGATTGGAAAGGTTTCTGGAAAATGGATGACAGATGATCATCTGGTTGGCAGTTTGTCTGTGCCATACCACGCCCCAAATTTATTCTAATAAATATCAGGAGAGACGGGACAAACAAAAAGATTCACTTTAACACTTTTTCTTTTCCTATGGACGATCTGGTGCTGAATCTGAAAAACTGTGCCTATCAATAAGACTTGAAACATTTTTTTTTTTGCTGGACTCTCTCCTGATGAATACAAACGTGTTATTAATATATGTACAATGGGTTGGAGGTTGGGGGAAGGAATATAACACATCCAATCCATCAGAACATGAAAATGTAAAATATATATGTTTTTTTTTTGTTGGAGGGAGGAGTTGAAAGAGGAAAAGTTGTGTAATGTATGACATGTATTGACGTAACGGAATTTATATGGTGCAGGTACCCAGGAGGCGGGCACTTATGCATAATAAGGTGTCTGTTGGCCAGACTAGAGGGTGCCAGGGGACACATCAATGGGGTGAACATTTCCTTGTATGGGGGAGATACGCCTGGTTGAGGTCTCACCTGAGAAGTTGAAACCCTGCACAGGGAATGCCAGTGAATACACACAGGAGCATGCTCCGATAGATAAAGGGAACAAACGCTGACTACCAGGGTACAGTATGCCTTCACCACATGGCGCTGCAACATCTCACAGTGGTTGATAAAACCTATTACCCTATATGTGCTGAGTATACGCTGAATCAAGTGCTGTCATCGTACCAGTGACTTACTCCCAGAGATGTGCGGACACAGAATAAGGTGCATGCAGGATGCTTATCTCTGAGGAGTAACCACAAGAGGAGGAATGTATTCAGCACTAGATTGGGGGAATATTATATTAGGGATGGGCGTTGGTAATGGAGTAGACATCGGTATCCTGAGGAACAAACTCTCAGCCATAGCTTGAGCGGGACTTTGTTACTCAGAGAGATTGGTGGCATCCTTAATAACATTCACAAAATACCCAGGGTAAATTAGCTCCAGAGTTGGTGAACCATGTTGAGAGGTTGGTGGAGGGTGTGAGGGTACAGGACAGAAATCGGTCATGGCGTACACGCAGTGACGGGTGGAAGTGTCAACCAGCATCAAGCTGATTGTGCAATCTCTGTATAAAGGGCAGTGGCCTGATGAGTTAGCATCACCGCTCAGTAAGACTCTGCCACAACACGTCGCTTACACTAATCCAAAATGGTGGTCGAATGCCTGGATGGGCTGTACCAGTTTGGATGGTGAAAGGTGTTAGGCTGTACGATCCCATATGAAGAAGTGCGGACTTGGTCTGTATATTTGGTGGCATCAATGGGCTTACTGATTGGGGATTCTATCTTGTCGCATTTGAGGCTAAATCACCCACATGTGATCAGAGGAGATGGAAGCAGGTTGATACTTCCCTCGGTCGGAAGCATGACCATGATGTCCTTTGTATGCCAGGTCAATACATCATGGGGGTGAACGTAAAAATGTTGGGAAGTTATTTCAGGGATCATTGCTGGGGAGGAAGCACCTGGGTGTCATTTGGGACATAGACAAGTTTGTTTCTTTGTCCTAAAGAATACCGATGTAACGCTAGTCATAAAACTGGAAGGTTCCTTGAACCTAACCATAGGTAGAGGTGCATGGTATACCCTGGGCATGGTCTCTGAAATCCAGGCACAGGGATGGAATTGTGTGTTTTTTTGTCATGTTTGCAAATTTATATGTGTGATTAGACTCGATATTTATGTAGAAGGGTCTCCCATTTGTCTATGCAAGTTGAGGGACGAATTGACGGTAGGGTCTCTGTGTACAAATTAGAGACCTTGCTGCCAAGTCAGAGCCCTGCAATACCGCTGTGAGCAAGCCTGCCTAATCCCGATCAATATTTACAGTAAAGGGTTATAGGGTTGGGAGCGGGGTGCGTAAATGGACGGGACACATATATATGTATATAGTATGGTAATAAGTTGATTTATGTTATGATATAATGTGACCAAGGCGTATTGTAGGTTAATAATTTGGGTGAATAAGGCCCTCCCCGAGACTTATCTAAATAATAGATCGGTATTTGAGAGCTGCTTGATATGTTGCTCTGAATGTGTACTGGTGAATGGTGAATGAATGGATACCCCTTGCCTGTACTGCATCCGTCCTGAAGATACCGGAAAGGAAAAGATACCAAAGATACATAATGGTGACATGGAAGCTGTCGCTGAAGAAGGATGTGTTACTCAGTGGCAAAGCGGCACGTGTTGGGAAGCATAACACGGTAAAACCATTATGGACTGTTCCATAGGAGCTGTTTCTGCACAGGTTGTAAAAATACAACGCGTTAAGATGTTTAAAGGACTGTTCTATAGGTACTGGTCCGGAAACACATGTTGGGGACAAAACAGTTATGGACTGTTCAATAGGAGCCATGTCTGAAGAAGGGTGGTATGCGCCTTTTAGTCGCAAAGTGGAATATGTTGGATTCAATATGAACTCATGTAGTCTCACATCGGTTCCTTCACAGTGCCTTTTTGGAGAGTAGGATACACTCCCCGGATCGGAATGTAGCCAGTTAAACAACTATGTTATATCTATGAGGGATGATCTGCATTACAATGCTTACTCTGATCTGTCTATAAGATAAGCAAGCTTCAAGAGAGACTGTTACTACTAAGATGGCTATGGATACCTATTGGATGGAAGGCAAATGGGGGGTGGCTATGAGTGGGTGTGTAGGTTTGAATGAAGAGTTCACACACACAGGAAGTCAGTCTCTGTTTGCTGGGACGCCCTGACATGAGAATGTGTCCCTGACAACCTCATGGTCTGGCAGCCATCTTGAGGCCTTATGGATCATGGCGACGGCCCTCTCTCGGTCATCTGAGTCTAGCCGGTGCTACAAGCCTCACGGAGGGCCCTGTGATAAGTATCTTTGATATTCTTGTATTATATGATTTGATTGTAAGCTTTGTGATATTGTAATGTCTTTTAATACTTTATGTTAGCGTTCCTGATTCTTGGGAAATAAATAAGATAGTGTGTTACTAGCAGCAGTGTGTGTATTTTCATAACTAACTTTATATCAGTGTGCCTAGCAGGGCTTAATAGACCTGCTAACTATGGGAATAGACATGTTAATAGTAGTTGTATACTGCAGCGATTTCTACAGATCTCATATTGAGAGTTGACAGCAACAGATTCCAAATGCAAATAGCACACTTGAAATGAACTCTGGACCATTTATCTGCTCCTTGTAAATGGGATAATGAGGGACTAACACACACGTGGCCATGGAACAGCTAAGCAGCCAATTGTCCCATTACTTTTGGTCCCTTAAAAAGTGGGAGGCACATATACAAACTGTTGTAATTCCTACACCATTCACCTGATTTGGATGTAAATACCCTCAAATTAAAGCTGAAAGTCTGCAGTTAAAGTACATCTTGTTTGTTTCATTTCAAATCCATTGTGGTGGTGTATAGAGCCAAAAAGCGTAGAATTGTGTCAATGTCCCAATATTTATGGACCTGACTGTATATACACTATATTACCAAAAGTATTGGGATGCCTGCCTTTACACGCACATGAAATTTTTTATGGCATCCCAGTCTTAGTCTGTAGGGTTCAATATTGAGTTGGCTCACCCTTTTGCAGCAATAACAGCTTTAACTCTTCTGGGAAGGCTGTCCACAAGGTTTAGGAGTGAGTCTATGGGAATGTTTGACCATTCTTCCAGAAGTGCATTTGTGAGGTCAGGCACTGATGTGGACGAGAAGGCCTGGCTCACAGTCTTTGCTGTAATTCATTCCAATGGTGTTCTATCGGGTTGAGGTCAAACAGGTTGATGGATAAGCGAGTTTGGGGTGGAAGAACTTGACTGGCCTGCACAGAGTCCTGACCTCAATCCGATAGAACACCTTTGGAATGAAATAGATCAGAGACTGTAAGACAGGCCTTCTCGTTCAAATTGGTGCCTGACCTCACAAATGTGCTTCTGGAAGAGTTGAAGCTGTTTTTGCTGTAAAGGGTGGGCCAACTCAATATTGAACCCTACGGACTAATTCCCCGTACACACGGTCGGAAATTCCGACCACAAAATCCGTCGGATTTTTTCCGACACTGGTGTTGTATACACACGGTCGGACAAAGTTGTCGGAAAATCCGATCATTCTGAATGTGTTGACGTTTGTTGTGTACGACGGAACTGCGTAGAGGCTAGTAGCCAATAGCTTTGGTCTCGTAATTTGATCTGAGCATGCGTGGCACTTTGTCCGTCGGAATTCTCTACACACGATCGGAAAAAGTCTGATCGGATTTTGTTGTCGGAAAATTTGAGAGCAGGATCTAAAATTTTTTCCGTCGGAGTTTCTGATGGAAAAAGTCCGATGGAGCCCACACACAGTCGGATTTTCTGACAACATGGTCCGATCGGACATTTTCCATTGGAATTTCCGACCGTGTGTACGGGGAATAAGACTGGGATGCCATTAAAGTTCTTGTGCATTTAAAGGCAGATGTCCCAATAATTTTGGTAATATAGTGTGTATATACTATATATATATATATATATATATATATATATATATATAAAGAAAAAGGGATTGCTGCACTTACAATGTATTAATTCCACATGTAATACATTACATACTTTTCATGTCGTTCTTTGGAACGACATGAAATGTATGTAATTTATTACATGTGGAATTAATATATATATATATTACATGTGGCATGATGTGAATGTACAGTATGTTAAGTCAGCCTTTATCAACCAGGGTGTCTTCAGGGGTGCCTTGGCAAAATGCCTAGAAACTGCCCAAAAATTGTATACAATCCAGCAGGTGGATCAAGCCTGTCTATTAGTTACATAAAGCCACAGGTTTTCATTGTGCACCATTACAACCTTCTAGCCGCCAGTGTCCTAACAACCAATGACATCATCCTTTGATAAAGAGGATGATGGGCACCTGCACAGCACCCTTGTTTGCCCCTTCCCATCAGCACTGGGGTCACATTAGCTAAGTGAGGGAGAGAAACTGAGGGAGAAGAGAAACATTGGAATACTAGTCAGTACCAGTGTGCAAAGGTGTATTCGCTGGAACAAATAATCACAGCTAATGTTGGATGTCCTACGCATATGGGTGTTGCTGCATTATGTAAAACTATTCATTTTGATTTCTACATTTTAGAATTGGGTGCCTCGAATTGTAAAGGGTGCCTTGACTGAAAAAAGGTTGAGAAACACTGTGTTAGGTGTTGAATAAATCGCTGATGCTGTATACAATAAATACCTGTAATAAATAAATGCAATACCATGTCTGGAGGCAAAGCACTATTATCTGATTGAGTGGTTCTAAAGACAGAACCTTTTTTACCTTAATGTATTCTATGCATTAAGGTAAAAAAACATCTGCATGCAGCACCCCACCACCCCTTATACTTACCTGAACCCTATCTCAATCCAGTGCTGTGCCCGAGAGCAGTAGCTCTCTCCAAGCAGGTAACAGAGCAGGTAAGCATACCATGTTTGTTATTTAAGTATAGTGTGGTTTCCTCCCACACTACAAAGCCATGCTGGTAGGTTAATTTGCCCTAGTATGTGTATGTACAATATGTGAATTTGGGACCTTAGATTGTAAGCTTCTTGAGAGCAGGGAGTGATGTGAATGTACAAAATATATGTAAAGCGCTGTGTAAATTGATGCCACTATCTAAGTACCTGTAACAATAATAATATGGGTAAAAACAATATACAGTGCCTTGAAAAAGTATTCATACCCCTTGAAATTTCCCACGTTTTGTCATGTTACAACCTAACAGGTAACTGTATTTTATTGGAATTTTATGTGATAGACCAACACAAAGCGGCACATAATTGTGAAGTGGAAGGAAAATTATAAATGGTTATCAAATTTTTTTACAAATAAATATCTGAAAAGTGTGGCGTGAATTTGTATTCAGCCCCCCTGAGTTAAAACTTTGTAGAACCACCTTTTCCTGCAATTGCAGCTCCAAGTCTTTTTGGGGATGTCTCTACCAGCTTTGCACATCTATAGAGTGAAAATTTTGCTCATTCTTCTTTGAAAAATAGCTCAAGCTCTGTCAGATTGGATGGAGAACAGCAAATTTCAAGTCTTGCCACATATTCTCAATTGGATTTAGGTCTGACCTTTGACTGGGCCATTCTAACCCATGAATATGCTTTGATCTAAACCATTCCATTGTAGCTCCGGTTGTATGTTTAGGGTCGTTGTCCTGCTGGAAGATGAACTTCTGCACCAGTCTCAAGTCTTTTGCAGACTCTAACAGGATTTCTTCTAAGATTGCCCTGTATTTGGCTCCATACATCTTACCATCAACTCTGAGCAGCTTACCTGTCCCTGATGAAATAAAACATCCCCACAACATGATGCTGCCACCACCATGTTTCACAGTGGGGATGGTGTGTTCAGGGTGATGTGCAGTGCTAGTTTTCCGCCACACATAGCGTTTTGCTTTTAGACCAAAATGTTCAATTTTTTCGTCTCATCTAACCAGAGCACCTTCTTCCACATGTTTGCTGTGTCCCACACATGGCTTCTCACAAACTGCAAATGGGACTTCTTATGGCTTTCTTTCAACAATGGCTTTCTTCTTGCCACTCTCCCATAAAGGCCAGATTTGTGGAGTGCACAACTAATAGTTGTCCTGTGGACAGATTCTCCCACCTGAGCTGTGGATCTCTGCAGCTCCTCCAGAGTTACCATGGGCCTCTTGTCTGCTTCTCTGATTAATGCTCTCCTTGTCTGGCCTGTCAATTTAGGTGGACGGCCATGTCTTGGTAGGTTTGCATTTGTGCCATACGCTTTACATTTTTGGATGATGAATTGAACAGTGCTCCGTGAGATGTTCAAAGCTTGGGATATTTTTTTAAACTTAACCCTGCTTTAAACTTCTCCACAACTTTATCCCTGATCTGTCTGGTGTATTTCTTGGCCTTCACGATGCTGTTTGTTCAATAAGGTTCTCTAACAAACCTCTGAGGGCTTCACAGAACAGCTGTATTTATACTGAGATTAAATTACACACAGTTTGATTCTATTTACTAATTAGGTGACATCTGAAGGCAATTGGTTCCACTAGATTTTAGTTAGGGGTATCATAGTAAAGGCGACTGAATACAAATGCAAGCCACACATTTTGGATATTTATTATATTATATTTAATATTGAAAACCATTTATCATTTTCCTTCCACTTGACAATTATGTGTCACTTTGTGTTGGTCTATCACATAAAATCCCAATAAAATAAATTTTTTTTGGTTGTAACATGACAAAATGTACAAAATGGCAAGGGGTATGAATATATATATATATATATATATATATAAATATATATACACAGTATCATTTTTCAAGGCACTGCAATGCTGTGTATACACGACCGGACTTTTCGACGGACTAAATTCCGTCTGACTTTTCAACGGACTTTCGACGGACTTCCATCGAATCAGACTTGTCTACACACAATCACACCAAAGTCCGACGGATTCGACCATGATGACGTACGACCGGACTAGAATAAGGAAGTTCATAGCCAGTAGCCAATAGCTGCCCTAGCGTTGGTTTTTGTCCGTACTCGAGTCCGTCAGAAAGATTTGAAACATGTTTTAAATCTAAAGTCTGTCTGATTTTTCGACAGCAAAGGTCCGATGAAGCCCACACGTGGTCGAATTTTCCGACTGGATTGGTTCCGTCGAACCTTTGCTGACGAAAAGTCCGGCCGTGTGTACACGGCATTAATCATCTTGGTATCACTCAGCTAAATGGACAATGAATTACTCAAATTAGTTTGTATCTTAATATTTGTAATGTGTGCACAAATGCCCAGTGCAAGTTAGTATGATCATTAGTATTAGTACACTTACATTAAAGAGAAGAGCAGGGACAGGGGTGAAGTTCTGCAGATGAATCAGACTTAGGCTTGTAGGTAAGTGACCTTCCCTTGCTCCAACATAAAACAACCTACAGAAACAGAAATGTTCTCTTTATGATATAAACAAGGCCATTATAAACTGTGATTTCAGTACTTCTGACACTTTATTGGCCAACCGGGGCATAGATCAGTGTTAACATAACATGAGTAGCAGGTAAATAATTATACCCTTTGTAATTTTTGGGGGACATATACTGTACAGGTTCAACAGGCTCAGCTGAAGCATGCTGATCTTTAATTAAAAATCAGGATATTGTAAAATGAGTTTGAAATGAATAAATTAGCAAGTTAACAACTGATTGGGGATTTAGAAATACATCTACAAACCTGGGAAGTCCTAATGCACCAAATATGAGCTGGCATACTCTATAAGAACCTACACATTATTCAGTTTGCTAAACAGCAACATTGCTAAGTACAAATGGCAGGAAAATCTGTGCTATGTAATGTGTACCAGCACTTGCAAAGCTTCGCAGGTGACTTATGGTTACATTTTGTGAATTTGTATTAAGAATATATTCAAGGCATATATAAAAAAAAACAAGAAAACACCATAATCTATGAATATATTAACATAGTATTTAATGTACTTTTAAGTTGTAACTGAAATAAGTACTTAAAAAGTCATATCTGCTTCCCATACCTACACAGCACAGGCAGTTGATACATACTGTCAGGATGAGTGTGAAGCGTGATGGCTCGCGGTGACATACTTTTTATATCACTCTGCTCCACTATACAACTTAATTATTTTCAATAGTAATCAGGAAATGTAAAAAACTGATAATAATGACCATACAAGAAACACAGACGCTGCCTTGGTGGTCCAGATGCAAAATAACACCTTTAATTGTTGGTCAGTGGAGAAGCGCTGCCTTACATTGGTGGTCAGTAAAATGCCCCCTTACATTGGTGGCCATTTAAGAAATGACACCCCATATTGGTGGCCAGTGCAAGAAGGTGCACTTTCATTGATGGTTAGTGAGTAGAACGGTCAAAAGGTGCCCCTTGCTATGGTATTGAACAGGAAGAATGCCTATTACATTTGTGGTCAGGGGAAATAAGTATGTCCCCACAATTGGTGGTTGGTAGGGAGATTCTATTAGTAGTCAGTGAAAAGATGATCTTCAGCATCTCAATGCCTGCTCCCAGGATGGATAGCTTCCATCATGTCACCATTAATATAACATTTGCATATCACTGATTTCTCATGGGTATTCTTCTTCTCCATCGTTGTCCAACCATCAGGGTTAAGGTGAGTCAAGGAACAATCTAAACTTCTTAATTGCAACAAAGTTACAGCCTTACAGGACCTTGCTATGCTATCTGGCAGGGGTATCTGGATCACAAGGATGGCTAGGCATAACTGCAAATCTTACAGCAGATAAGACTGTTCCTATCTATGTATTTCAACCATGTATTTAAATATTGGTTTGAGTTAGGTTTTTAAAGTGAACCTGACCTACCCTCAAGTGCCAAGGATAACAACAGTGCTGAACTTACTTGCCCGTCTCCTCCAGGCCGTAATTCAAACCCTTGCCATTCAGCTGTCAAATGTCAGAGCCTCAGTGGGCAGTGGGAACAGAGCTTACTTACATTATTCAGACTTGTTCTGATATGGCATATTAAAAAGGAAGATGGATATATACTATATTGTCCAAAGTATTGGGACACCTGCCTTTATTACGCACATGAACTTTAACGGCATCCCAGTCTTGGTTTGTAGGGTTCAGTATTGAGTTGGCCCACCCTTTGCAGCTATAACAGCTTCAACTCTTCTGGGAAGGCTGTCCACAAGGTTTAGGAGTGTGTCTATGGGAATATTTGACCATTCTTCCAGATGTGCATGTGTGAGGTCAGGCACTGATGTTGTATGCCTGTGCTTGTGCACTGCCTGCACACCACTAACTAAACTGCCTGCCTAATTTAGCTCAATTTATCTCCATCCACACACTATACACAGCCGCTATGTAAGCAGCCTTATATAGTGTGGGGCGTGGACTTAGTCCCCCTGAGCCATGATTGGCCAAAGGCACTCTGCCTTTGGCCAATTATAGCTCTTGCAGCAGAGCACGCTGTGATTGGTCAAAGCATGCAGGTCAGGTGCATGCTTTGGCCAATCATCATCATTATCAGACAATCTCGCAGTGCATTATGGGGCGTTCCGCGACGCTTGAATTTCCCACGAACGCCCCATATGTTTGGTTTGTTTTAGAACAAATGAGCACCCGATGTTCGAGACGAACTTACATTCGACTCGAACCTCGGGCTCATCTCTACTCAGGAATAGACATGGGGAATAAGATATGAATGCACAGAGGCATAGTCTTACAGTCCCATATAACGTTTTCCTGTCTGTCAGGCCTGACCCGTCAGTTACTCACCTTGACGCTGCAATTATAGAGGAGTTCAAACCACCATAACAAGACATAGCAACAGCTATTGGAATCAGCCATTTAGCATGGCCAAGAACTTCATTTCCAAAGGTCTAGAAAACACAAAATAGTATTAGCATTTGTTGCTTATGATCAAAATACATTTTTCATTGACCTTTCCTAAAATATCTACAGTTTTAGCAGAATACAAATGATATCAGAACTAAAATAGATACTTACACAACTACAGAAAACTCACCACAGCAACTGCATCACTGGTCAAGACAGATGCCATGTCTAGAACCACATAGTATGCCACGTTGGTAAGAAGGTATATAATAGTCACAATAGGCATTGAAACAGCAATAGCAAGAGGAAGGTTCCTGTGAATACATGAAACGAACATCAGTAGCAGTAAAGTAGTAACAGCATTAGTAATGTTCTGGGCAGTGGCGGAACTACCGCCATAGCGACACATGCGGTCGCTATGGGGCCCGCAGCCAATCAAGGGCCCGGTGAGCGGCGTTTCTAGGCGGGTGCAGGCCACGCCGGGTGACACCCGCTAGCGGGGGTGACACCCGTGGGTAGCGGCAGCCGCACCACTAACGCCGCTCACCGTGCCTTCTGGACTGGAGTGCAGGAGGGACACAGCGGCGCGGACCGAAGCCGCCTCCCCTCCTCTCTGTTTACATTCAGAGAGGTGGAGGAGCCTGGGAGGAGGGACACACATGGCGCTGTTTCTGAGGTATGTAAGGGCCGAGGGGCATCGTCTGCTGTGGGGTCTGCACTACCCGGGGGGGTCTGTAATGGGTGGGGGTGTCTGCATTACTGGGGGTGTCTACTGATGGGGGTCTGCACTGAGGTGGGGGGGTCTGCTGTGTGTCTGCTGTGGGGTCTGCACTACCCGGGGGGGTCTGTAATGGGTGGGGGTGTCTGCATTGCTGGGGGTGTCTACTGATGGGGGTCTGCACTGAGGTGGGGGGGTCTGTAATGGGGGTGTCTGTACTAAGGGGGTCTGCACTGAGGTGGGGGTGTCTGTACTAAGGGGGTCTGCACTGAGGTGGGGGGGTCTGTAATGGGGGTGTCTGTACTAAGGGGGTCTGCACTGAGGTGGGGGTGTCTGTACTAAGGGGGTCTGCACTGAGGTGGGGGGGTCTGTAATGGGGGATTGTCTGTACAAAGGGGGTCTGCACTGAGGTGGGGGGGTCTGTAATGGGGGTGTCTGTACTAAGGGGGTCTGCACTGAGGTGGGGGGGTCTGTAATGGGGGATTGTCTGTACAAAGGGGGTCTGCACTGAGGTGGGGGGGTCTGTAATGGGGGTGTCTGTACTAAGGGGGTCTGCACTGAGGTGGGGGTGTCTGTACTAAGGGGGTCTGCACTGAGGTGGGGGGGGGGATCTGTAATGGGGGATTGTCTGTACTAAGGGGGTCTGCACTGAGGTGGGGGGGTCTGTAATGGGGGATTGTCTATACAAAGGGGGTCTGCACTGAGGTGGGGGGGTCTGTAATGGGGGATTGTCTGTACAAAGGGGGTCTGCACTGAGGTGGGGGGTCTGTAATGGGGGGGGGTGTCTGTACAAAGGGGGTCTGCACTGAGGTGGGGGGTCTGTAATGGGGGTGTCTGTACTAAGGGGGTCTGCACTGAGGTGGGGGTGTCTGTACTAAGGGGGTCTGCACTGAGGTGGGGGGGTCTGTAATGGGGGATTGTCTGTACTAAGGGGGTCTGCACTGAGGTGGGGGGGGGGGGGGGTCTGTAATGGGGGATTGTCTGTACTAAGGGGGGTCTGCACTGAGGTGGGGGGGTCTGTAATGGGGGATTGTCTGTACTAAGGGGGGTCTGCACTGAGGTGGGGGGGTCTGTAATGGGGGATTGTCTGTACAAAGGGGGTCTGCACTGAGGTGGGGGGGTCTGTAATGGGGGATTGTCTGTACAAAGGGGGTCTGCACTGAGGTGGGGGGGTCTGTAATGGGGGTGTCTGTACTAAGGGGGTCTGCACTGAGGTGGGGGTGTCTGTACTAAGGGGGTCTGCACTGAGGTGGGGGGGGGGTCTGTAATGGGGGATTGTCTGTACAAAGGGGGTCTGCACTGAGGTGGGGGGGGGGGTCTGTAATGGGGGTGTCTGTACTAAGGGGGTCTGCACTGAGGTGGGGGTGTCTGTACTAAGGGGGTCTGCACTGAGGTGGGGGGGGTCTGTAATGGGGGATTGTCTGTACTAAGGGGGTCTGCACTGAGGTGGGGGGGGGTCTGTAATGGGGGATTGTCTGTACTAAGGGGGTCTGCACTGAGGTGGGGGGGGGTCTGTAATGGGGGATTGTCTGTACAAAGGGGGTCTGCACTGAGGTGGGGGGGTCTGTAATGGGGGATTGTCTGTACTAAAGGGGGTCTGCACTGAGGTGGGGGGGGGTCTGTAATGGGGGATTGTCTGTACTAAGGGGGTCTGCACTGAGGTGGGGGGGTCTGTAATGGGGGATTGTCTGTACTAAGGGGGTCTGCACTGAGGTGGGGGGGGGGGGTCTGTAATGGGGGATTGTCTGTACTAAGGGGGGCCTGCACTGAGGTGGAGGGGTCTGTAATGGGGGATTGTCTGTACTAAGGGGGGCCTGCACTGAGGTGGAGGGGTCTGTAATGGGGGATTGTCTGTACTAAGGGGGTCTGCACTGAGGTGGGGGGTCTGCACTTGGGTGGGGGTGTCTGTACTAAGGGGGTCTGCACTTGGGTGGGGGGTCTGTACTGAGGGGGGTGTCTGTACTACTGGGGGGGGGGGGGGGGTTTCTGTACTACTTAGGGGGGTCTGCACTGAGGGGGGTGGGTCTGCACTGTTGGGGGGTCTGTAATGTTGGGGAGGTCTGCACTGGAAGGGTGTCTGTACTGAGGGGATGGTGTGCACTGGGGGGGGGGGGGGTGTGTCTGTACTGCTAGGGGGGGTCCTGCACTGAGGGGGGTGTCTGCACTGAGGTGGGGTCTGTAATGCTGTGGGGTGTCTGTACTTAGGGGGGTGTCTGGCATTAGTTCTTTTTCTTTTGTGGTGGTGGGGGGGGGGCCCATACAACATTTTGCTATGGGGCCCTGTGATTTCTAGTTACGCCCCTGGTTCTGGGACTAACGGGAAATCTCTAAAGTGCAATATTTTTTTGCACTGTGACAGCTAGGGCCTACCTACTGTATGTGGTGGGGTGTAAGTCTGCTTCCACACTGCTCCTTGCAAAAATGGTGTAAAAACACTTATGCTGCATTTTTGCCAGGTTCCAGTGCATTTTACGGCTGTTTGACATCAGCCTGCACCTCTGAAAAAAGGACAAGTGACTCAAAAAACGCACCAAAGAGGCAACCTTGGGTGCATTTTTTATGCATTTTCAATGCATTTTAATGGGGAGGTGTGTTTTTGGTGCGGTTTTAAACATGTGCAAAACACCCACCAACAATGCAGCATGCCAGATTTTTAAAAACTTAACTGATTTGTGTGAAGAGTTCAAAAGGATTTAATGGTAATGCATTTTTCTTCTGCTTTTTGTAACGCAAAAACAGAAGAAAAGCTGATCAATGTAAAAAGCAGTGGGCAATATCTCTATGGCTCATAAAGTCCAACCAGCAATACCTACTCCTACCCACTGTTTACCAACTGGTGCTTATTTAGTAGAGTACATAGTAAGGTTTTTCTCTCCTTTACAGTAGTTAGCAGTTTACAAAAATTAGACAACATTGTTTTTACTGTCTTTTCAGTTCACAAAAAAACAACAAGGACACTGTACTTCTGGCAAGATCATCAGGCATGTTCTGTACACTATAACCAGTTAAAAAGTATAACGGCCAGCCTAACTGGCCGTCATCATCAGTAAATAAACACCAGTAAATACCATTTTTAAAATACAAACCTGGTGCTAGTGAGTGTATAATGTCCAGTATGAGAAACTTGTAAATCCAATTTTTCTTGAGGTCCCCCTATGTAGTAACATGGAGATGGTCATGCAGCATCATGCAGGAACGCCTTAACAGATGGTCACCAATGCAACATTCCTGGTTGTGACAGATGTCCCTATTTAAGATAGATATCCTCCATTGATTTCTTTATATATTTGAAACAATTCTTATCCGGGTCCCCCACTAATTTTTTCAATTGAAGTGGTCTATATTACTTTACTTTATCTGGCCTATATCCTCGGTTAGACTAAGGTATGATATTTTGGTGAAGAGGCGAAACGCCGGTGGTGCAGGCCTGCCCCATTTGGAATTATATCATGCTGCCGTACTAATTAGTAGGGTACTGGATTGGTTCCACCATGGTTCCCTCAAGCAGTGGGTTACCCTTGAGTTGGACTTATCGCCTATACCATTGACCTCCCTTCCATGGTTGCTCCCCACTGATCGCCTGCCTCTAAAACAGTTATTGCTTCTGTTTTCTTTATTTTATATGTTTGGGACAAGGTCAATACAACATACTGTATAATGTATCTTCGCGCCTTGGGCCAGCTTGTCAGATAAAGGCTTTCTCTGCTGGCAACCACCATACCCATCGCCTAATTGGCACATGCTCACCCCTAAGGGCCTGACATTTTTGGGAGAACTCAGCTCCCTTTCTCGCTCCTATAGAGGAGAGTGGCTTTAACATTTTCAACTACATCACTTTTATGTTGGATTGGGTAAGGAGCATGTATGTGGGGACCTGACTCGGTTTGAGGAGTTGTGCCTTTCTGATTCAAAAGATCCACATGCTCTCTCTAAAATTGCACCCTAAGTTCTTAACATTCCCCCATCACCCCTTTTCATATTCGAGACTGGGAGTGATAATTAGGCAACAACTTGGCTCCTAAGGACTAGGATAAAGCCTTCTCTCTCACATTTAAATCAACCTTAGCTTCCCAAAATTATAAAATTGTAAGCAGATGGTACAGCTTCCCGGCTCTATTAAATAAGATCAACCTGGCTATACCAGATCAATGTTGGAGATGTGGTGAGCCAAGAGGCACATATCTACACATGTGATGGTCCTGCTTAGCCATTTGATTACAGGCAAGAAATGACCGGAGACCCCGGAGGTCACTCTTCAATTTAATCTATTAAAAAGGGGATATTTTGATTCTTGATGGTGGCAGGTACTGTTAATTTTGGCAGCAAATTTCAATTTAGTTTTAGTCGTTTGCAATTGTTTTAGTCGTATTTAGTCGATTAGGATCTCCAGTAAGTACATTTTAGTCGACTAAAATGTCCTACATTTTAGTTGACAAAAACTAATTTTAAATTGTAATGCATTATTTAAGTGTTTTGTTACAATTTCCAAACTCATTATATACTCCTGGAGTGAAAAATCCAATATGTTATTATCTATGTTATTAAGGTTTGAACATGCACTCAATGCATAGATTTAGTTTTTATATAATGTCTTTATTTAAGCAAAACCAAATTTCGTTTTTCGCTTTTTTGACAGAAGTGTAGTGTTAAAATAAAATAAAATAAAAAAATAACCCCAAAAACTCTTTGCGTGATGATGCCACTCATCATGCAGAGCACATATACATTTGTTGGGTTTCTTGAACTGTTAAAGTTCATGTAAATGTGCATGCAAAGAGTTTTTGGGGGAGGGAGAGAGGAGGATAAGGGGAACCCCCAGGCAGCGGCCAGGACAGCAAGTACAATGAATACTTATGTCCATAGGTGTGTGCATGGGGTGTTCCGGGTGTGCCTGGGCACACCCTAATCCCCCCTGTGCCAGCCAGGGCTTTTTTCTGGTGAAACTGCTGGGTTTGCTAATAGACACTCACTGGCAGTGAAAGTGCTGCCAGTGAGACAATTTTGGTACGTATACTCCTAGACTCACCCTATGAGAACTGTAGCCGTGGAGTAAGCTGACAGCTGGCCGCATTTCCCGATGCTCCCTCTATAGTTCTGGCAATTGATCTCTTACTGTAGGCGGCGGAGTGAAACAGCTGCAGCTCCAGCCCCCACCCCCTGTATCTGCCTTAGGGATGCCTTAACTCTGGATGCCGGTGGTCAGAGGAGGCCTGTAATGCACACACACACAGTGCTCTGGACAGACGGTTGTCACTCTGAGGGGGAGGCCTTAAATGCACAGTGCTCTGGATGCTGGTGGTCAGAGGAGGCCTGTAATGCTGCTCAGTCCTGGATGGTGGTCTCAGGTCTGAGGGATAGCCTGTAATCCACAGTGCTCTGGATGCTGGTGGACTGGTCACTGGTCAGAGGCGGGCCTGTAATGCTGCACAGTGCTGGATGGTGGTCTCAGGTTTGACTGGGATAGCCTGTAATGTACAGTGCTCTGGATGCCGGTGGTCAGAGGAGGCCTGTAATGCTGCACAGTGCTGGATGGTGGTCTGAGGGATGGCATGTAATGCACAGTGCCCTGGATGCTGTTGGTCAGAGGAGGCCTGTAATGCTGCACAGTGCTGGATGGTGGTCTGAGGGATGGCATGTAATGCACAGTGCCCTGGATGCTGTTGGTCAGAGGAGGCCTGTAATGCTTTCCATAATGCTCTCCATAAAAGAGAAGTGTTTTGCATACATAGATTAGGGAAGAACACTCCTTTATGTTTTTAACCACAGCTGGAACTTGAATATTTAATTTTAATTAATTGATATATTATAAATTATTCAGTATTCTGCTTACATTTATTGATTCTTGGCTTTTTAAAATATTATTATTATAGTAGGATATAAAAGGATTTATATATCGCCAACAGTTTGTGCAGCGCTGTACAACATGAGGGCAGACAGTACAGTTACAATACAGGAGGAATCAGAGGGCTAGTTAGAGCTTACAATCTAGAAGGGAGGGTCAAGTGAAACAAAATGTAATAACTGTGGGGGATGTGCTGATGGACAAAATTAAAATACAGTTGTTAAGTGTAGGTAGGATAGGCTTCTCTGAAGAGGAGATTTTTAGGGATTGTCTAAAACCTAGTAGAGTAGGGGATAATCTGACAGGTTGGGGTAAGGAGTTCCATAGGATTGGAGAGGCTCTAGAGAAGTCCTGGAGGCGAGCATGGGAGGAGGTGAAGAGGGAGCTAGAGAGCAGGAGGTCTTGAGAGGAATGAAGAAAACGATTAGGTTGGTATTTTTAGACTAGGCTAGTGATGTAGCTGGGGGTGGCTTTGTAAGTAGTTCTTAGTATTTAGAATTGAATTTGTTGGGTGAGCGGAAGCCAGTGGAGGGATTGACAGAGAGGAGTAGCAGACACAGAGCGATTGGTAAGGTGGATGAGTCCGGCAGCAGCATTCATGATGGATTGAAAGGGGATAGACTATGTCGAGGTAAGCCAATGAGAAGTGAGTTACAGCAGTCGAGAGGTGACCAGGGAGTGAATTAAGAGCTTTGTTGTGTCATTGGTTAAAAAGGGGCGGATTTTAGAGATATATGGAGGTTGAAGCAGCAAGATTTGGACAATAATTGGACATGGGGCTTAAAGGAGAGTTCAGGGTCCAGGACTACACCTATGACTTTGGCATGCGGGGATGGGCTTATAGTTGTGCCATCGATTTTGACAGAGAGATCAGGGGAAGGGGCACGTGGGGGATGAAAAATTATAAGCTTGGTTTTGGATAGATTGAGTTTAAGGAAGTGGTGTGACATCCAGACTGATATATTTGTTAGTGAATTAGTAATACGTGAGAAGACGGAAGGAGTGAGCTGAGGGGTAGAGAAATACATTTGAGTGTTGTCAGCATAGAAATGGTATTGGAAGCCATGGGAGGCTATCAGCTGACCCAGGGAGGAGGTTGTGACGGGAGGGCACATGGAACCCAGAATCCCTTGGAAAGGTTGGGAAACCCATGGTTCAGCTCCCCATGCACCTATTATGTCTAAGTCACCCTGTGCCATCCTGGCACAGCTTGTATTTTCTTTTTTAATGTAAGTGCGATTTGTAGAGGGGCTTGTGACTTCACATAATAAAGGGTATAACACTATGTTTCTTTATGGTGACGCCCCCTATTGCTGTGACCGGAGGAGCGGTAATATGACAGGACGTATGCAGTGATACCTATTTTAAAGGCAATCTTGTATTTTGACTCTGGTAAGCATCCATCCTTTGGGGTGAGCACAGGGTGCAATGTCTCCGTCCCTGTGGTGGATCCCCCTTCACATCCTTTTACACTCCTCTGTTGTCTCCTGCTGCATTTTTATGGACATTGATGGACTGTCACTATTATTTTTAATATGATTTTTACAAGATAAATCTTATTTATGCATATAGCTATATATTAGTCCAGCATCTTTGTGATTTATGCAGCTGCTTCCTCATACTGTGTCAGATGAATGGTAATGACTATTAGCATCATTGTTCTGACGCATTTTTTAATTTATTTTTTTCATGTTTTATGCAGATTATATATTTATTTTTTCTGTTGCTTTTATCCCTAGGTATTTATTTGTTTTTTTTCCGTAGTCTGGGCGCTGTTTATATTCAGTTTATTTTAATTGAATAGTAATGGTCTGCAGAGAGCTTCCAAAGCATCATAGGGATCTCATTGTTAAAAGGAATCAGTCAAAAGAATTTCCAAGGCATTAGATATACCATGGAACTCAGTGAAAACGGTCATCATCAAGTGGAGAAAATATGGCACAACAGTGACATTACCAAGAACTGGACCAAAACTTATGAAAAGGCAAGAAGAAAACTGGTCAGGGAGGCTGCCAATAGGCCTACAGCAACATTAAATAGGAATATCTGGCAAGTACTGGCTGTGTGGTACATGTGACAACAATCTCCCACATTTATATGTCTGGGCTATGGGGTAAAGTTGCAAGACAGAAGCCTTTTCTTTTTACGAAAACCCAGGAGGAATTTTGAAAAAACACATCTGAAGTTTACCAAAAGTATGTGGGAAAATGTGTTATGGTCTGATGAATTCAATGTTGAACTTTTTGGCCATAATTCCAAAAGATATGTTTGATGCAAAAACACCACTGCACATCACCAAAACAACACCATGACTAGGGTAGCCAGATGACTTACTGCCCAGACCCACACATGTACCATATGAATACTTATATGTTTCTATAATAATTATAATAAAGACACTGACACCTGCTGGATGAAAATGGCCTGTTCGGCCTTTTATTTAACATTAACTCAAACAAACAAACTTTATTACTTTTTAAACCACTGAAAACTTTTTACCTTTTCTTATACTCCTCATCCAGCTAATCAGCTAATCAACTTATTATTTTCTGATCCCTGACGACCACTTGCAACTGAGCCTGTAATCCCGTTTGTTGGCAAGCTCCCCAGCCGCAGACTCGCCTCGGGGACTTGCCAACTGACCACAGACCCCCCAACAGATTTAACCCGTGAGTCTGGCCAACTGTCAGACCACTCGGGCGGACTCCATACCAGTGATGGGTCCTAACTTTTGAATAACACCTCTTAACTGAGTCACTTAACTGTCGTCAAGGAAAAAACCAACACGCCAACGCTGGCTTTTTTAAACCCAACGTACCAACTAACCCTACCAATAGGGCGGGCGGGCGGGAACGTTTCTCCTTGCCTGCTACCTCTGGACTGGTGACCTTTCCTTGCTCCCCACCACACCAATGACCTGTACTCCACCCACCACTGCTGAACTCCAATAAGGTAAGCCCCCCTAGGTAAATATACCAACCCCCTTTTGCTGACCTCTCGGTAACCCCCTTGCACCCTGTCATGTTTGCACTACGCTTACATTTCACTGCAGCTCCGTACATGTCTTACCCACAGTGAAGTATAGTGGTGGCAGCATCATGCTTTGGGGCTGTTTTTCTTCAGCTGGAACAGGGGCCTTAGTCAAGGTAGAGGGAATAATGAACAGTTTCAAATACCAGTCAATATTGGCACAAAACCTTCAGGCTTCTGCTACAAAGCTGAACATGAAGAGGAACTTCATCTTTCAGCATGACAACAACCCAAAGCATACATCCAAATCAACAAAGGAATGGCTTCACCAGAAGAAGATTAGAGTTTTGGAATGGCCCAGACCTGAATCGGATTGAAAATCTGTGGGGTGATCTGAAGAGGGCTGTGCACAGGAGATGCCCTCGCAAACTGACAGATTTGGAATGTTTTTGCAAGGAAGAGTGGGCAAATATTGCCAAGTCAAGATGTGCCATACTGATAGACTCATACCCTAAAGACTGAGTGCTGTGATAAAATCAAAAGGTGCTTCAACAAAGTATTAGTTTAAAGGTGTGCACACTTATGCAACCATATACTTAAATGTTTTTATTTTTACTTCCCTCCAGCTAAAAGATTTCATTTTTTTGTTCAACTGAGTTATACAGTGTTTAGGTCACATTAAAGGTCGAAAAAGTTCTGAAATGATTTATCTTTGTCTCATTTTTTTTACATCACAGAAACCTGACATTTTAACAGGAGTGTTTAGACTTTTTATATCCATTGTATATAATAGGATGTACCATAGGCACGCAGAGTAGAGACAGTTACATTTTAAGGGATTCTGACCTTTTGGGATTCTTCATTTCCTCTGTGACAAAGTTCAGTGTGTCCCATCCAGAGTAGGAATAAAGTGCAGAGTAGAGGGCTAGAGCCATTGATCCCACATTAATTGTTGACCCTTCAAAAGGATTTTGGAGATTTTCTGTCTCGCCTAAGAAAAAAGGGGAGTAAAACTAATCAGGTTATGTTGAAGTGGGCTAAAAAGGAACAAAATTCCTGCACTAAAATACTGTGGAACAGATGTCACCATAAGTGTTGCTAGATCTGAGAACCTGGGGCATGTTTCTCAGGTATTCTACCCCCGGACTAGCCAGACCTTAAACAGAGTGGGTCAATGTGAATATCAGAGTACATCAATACCAGGTGGAGTAATATCCAGCCCAATCATGCTTGCGTTGCACTGGTCCAATGTCACAGACCCAGGAACTGGAAAGAAGAGGTGTGGGTCTTCTGCAGTGTTTCTCAGGTGCTCCCACTGATCCCTGACAAAAGGAAGACGGAGACTACTGGCTACCAATTGTGGCACAGGCTACTGAATATCAAACATACCACTGAACACAAATGTAATGCAAACACACCACCAGGATTTAAAAGGGTAATCACCACAGACCGATAAGGTGAGCAGACAGGGACTACTGACTGCCAGTGGGGGCACAGACCACTGAAAATCTATTTTATGGCGGCACACATACCAGTGAACATCAATCCTATGGGGATACACATACCACTCAACATCAATATTTGAAGGAGCACTTACTGTTGAGCACTGCACTCTGTAAGATGTGCTTTGCATTACATAGTCCTGTCCCAGCACTCTGAGTGCTGCTCTGTATACGCTGTATTTTACATTGACTGTTTTTATTCACTACAAAGTCTCTAATACTGCACTCTATATGTTATGATGTACATTACAAAGTCCTTACGTCTTCACTCTATATCCTCCATAGTCCTGGCAGGTGAACTGTATATGCTATGTTGTGGGTTACATAGTCCTGAACCATTCAATTTATACATTATGTTGTATTTTTTTATAGTCCTGACCGCTGTACTCTGAATTCTATGTACATTAACCACTTGCCAACCGGCAGCAGTACATATGCTGTGGCAGGTCGGCTCTATTGCGCAAATTGATGTACCTGTAGGTAATTTCATGCAATAGCCGCCGGGGCGCACACGATGTCTGCCAGCCATCCGCGATCGCTCTCCAGAGAGACAGAACGGCGATCTGCCGATGTAAACAAGGTAGATCGCCGCCCTGTCAGGTATGAACAGAGAGATCTTGTGTTTCTGCTATGCTATGTGCTGAAAAACTCGGCTTATACTCGAGTATATACGGTACCATTTCAGAGCAGCAATTTCCATCTTTTGCTCACTAAATGAGGTATGCAAAAAAGTGTTATGCTCCCTAAGTGTAGCCTACTTTGGGGAACGGTTTCCACAGTGTTTCCCATGAGGGAAAGTCCAGTATACTACAGAGCTCTTGCATCTTGACACAGAAGGCCCTCATTTTTCCATAAGGGCAGGAACACCGCGCTACCTCTTTGCAGTAAACCACTCACTTCACCAACCAATCCTCTAATCACCTGCCAGCTCTGTACCCTCGCTCCAGAGTGAGGGGGTGACAATTCCCATTCCCCTACACAAGCCCTTCTACACACATTTTATCCAAAATTCAAAAAAAAAATGTCCTTTACATTTATTTTTCAACTTTTTTTTACAAAGGGAGCTGACAAAATCTCTGGAATGACAGTATGCAAAAGTAATGACAGCACTGCTTTATGAAGACATCTAGGGTATAAAAAGACCATTATGTCTCATGAAGATTCAAAACAAATTGTCACCAGTTTCCTTCTCCCCTAGCACCCAACCCAATCCAAAAGTGACCTTAATTCCTAGTCAAAAACAGATGCCTAGTCCACAGGATGAGAAAATCGGTCCGATAATTGGATCATTAGTACACAGTTTTTGAGAGCTGATCATGACAGTTCATGTGAAAATAACAAGGGGACGAGCACAAAAATATTTCTTGTACGATAACATAACGTAAGATTTTTCTATAATCAGTACAGGATTCGTCCTTAAAAAAAATCGGAAGGCCAAGACCACACATGCTCGGAAATGAAAGAATACATTACAATACAATACATCCCTTCCAAAGTTATATTCTGCCATATGAGAATTTTCATAACTTCAGTAACCTATTGGTTTTTGATATAAGACGATCGTTCTTGGGATATTCTTAGTGTGTGTACAAGGCTTAAGACTCATTCAGAGATCTCCCCACTAATTGTTCTGAATGTAAACATGAGAGATAAGACCAGCAAGAAAAGAGCCTTTGTAATTTTAATTTCTTGAAGGGAATGGTTGCTTTGTACAAATAATGGAGAGATGGCCATTGTAGAAGAAGGTGCAGGCATGTAGGTAAGATGTCCTTGGAAGTCAAAGGTTTACACGGAAATCATGATCTTACCGTAACTGATCTTCACAAGACCCACAGAAATTATCATCAGGAGGGCCATAATCTTTGCATATGTAAAGATGTCTTGAACTCTTGTTCCCCATTTCACATTGACACAATTAATGAATGTTAAGGTGCCTAAAGAGAAAAGAAAAAGTTGTATAATTTAAGAAAAAACTGTGTCTACATCCTGACATCCATAAGTGGTCTTCGTTTAATGGAGCACTTCTAGGTTTGGATTGCAAAGCCAAAGTGATGCAGTAATTATGGAAATCATACTACATTCAAATTATATTTTACACACTAAAAGGAACTCCTTAAAAATGACTAAATATACAGTTAGAATACACAGATGTAGATATGTTCTTTTTTTATTTTTATTTTATTATCATGACTGTCCTTTGTGTTTCCAAAGATTCCATAATGCAATGCAAGCTTTCAATTCTTTCACTAGTGAACTGACAAGGGCTAGTGGTTATTCTTAGTCGAGAGCCCTAGATTTCCACTATGGCTGCCAGGTGCTGGAGCCCATCTAGACAGATACCAGTCTAGGAGTTGGCTGCTATAGTAGAGCTGTACAGTGATGAATGAATGTAGTGTCACAAGAATCCTGTGTCATGTGTCCAGGTGTGTTGAAGCCCTGGATTAAGGTGGTACTATCACTCATCATTATGTAGTAGTAGAGAAGGAGAGACTGGAGTACAGGTGAATTAGGCAAAATATGGTGCAGTAAGAATAAGAACTTTGCTTTTCAAATATCCTATCATGTGTATTGATGTTTAAAAATTAGGAATACTCTTTGATCCTTTAGGCAGATGTTAGTTAACTTCAATTCATTGCATGTAACTGAAAACCCCAAATTCCAAGGGTTTTAAATTGGAAAAAGGCTTCACTGTGGAAAAAAGCAATATGTGGACAATCATATTATTGATGTATAGAGGGCAGCCACCTGTATAAAAGGATGGTTTAAATAACCAGTCAATCTATTATGCAGGGGTAACACTATAAACATAGCAGGACATGAGGCAACTACGGGGGCCAGAAACATGGGAGGGATCCAGAGGATGGAAAAAAGGATTGTAAAATTATAGGCACAGGGGTTGAAAAGAACAACTTACTGTAAATCCAACAACAAAAATAAAGTGAATCTGGCACCAGGAGGAAACCTACACAAAATTAGACTGCATATGTCAGAGCTTAGTTGTAGCTGAATGTGAAGCCCCTCTCTTTTGGTATGCGGCACAGCAGTGATTCGTAAAGAGCATAATTCCCTATAATAACATAAGACAGCTATAGATAAACAGATGTGAAGATTTACAAAAATTTAACTTTTTATGTTCTGCTTTCCCCTGGTATCCAGCTTAATTTTTTCTCTTAAAGTGGTGTTGCCACCAAAAAAAAAGATGTGGCTTAACAAACAACAAAAAAAAAAAAAAATAATTGGAAAAAAAAAAATGTTTTACTCACCTCTAAATGCCTGTTGCTAGGGGGTCCCTCGTAGTCTGCCACCTTCATTGCCCGGGCTAAACGTCACTTCCTGTAGGCGCCGCACAGTCATCTGAGACCTGTCATGTGTCCCAGATGAGTAAGCGTCGAATCACGGCACACGGCGCCGCTCGCACATGCGCAGTGGGTGCCCGGCTGTTCCCACATTAAGAATGCCGGCGCCGCGAGCGGAGCGGGGAACGAGGGGGGGTCTCGTTCCCCCGCATCGCTGGACCCCGGGACAGGTAAGTGTCCGATTATTAAAAGTCAGCAGCTGCAGTATTTGTAGCTGCTGACTTTAAAAAAAAATTTTTTTGTGGGCACTCCACTTTAATTTCTTCTTATTATGTTGCTTATGATTTTCATTGATGTTTTTTAAAATTGTATGTAAACCTTAACAATTAACCTTTTCTCTCTCTTTTGATCTGTTAAAGGATACGTTCACCTTTTCATGAAAAATTAAAAGTTGAACTACTTAGTAATATCCTGGCCACTACTCTGGACCCCCTACACATAGTGGCCCTGATGCCCTGTGTTACTGGTGTAGCAGTTCTCTGGAGTGAGTATCTATTATAATGTTTACAATAGCAAGCACCCATTGGTCAGTGCAGCAACATGACCATGCTGAACAATGAGCGCATCTGAACCTTTTTTTTTCCAGTAAGGTGTCCCAGCGTGACCAACGAGTGCTTGCCATTGTAAACATTATGAAAAATACTCACTCCAGGGCTCTGTATTAAGGTGTACAGTGTACAGACTGCTACACCGGCACCATGGGACATCACGGCCGCTAAGTATAGTGGGGTGCGGAGGGGTGGCCAGGATACTTGATGTTAGTTCACCTATGTATTTTTCATGAAAAGGGGAACTTCCTCATTAAATATAACGTTGAAAGCCATTTGTTATACCCATATAATGAGTGCAATAAAATACCTGTTGGTCATGTAAAAAAATCTGAGCTGTTCTGTGCACATTTCCAGTGTTAGCTCAAGGAGTCTAATTAACCCTCCTAGTTCAGATCTCGGATCAAAGAATAATACATTTCTCTGTTATGACACCATTCTGGTCTGGCCGCAGACCCTCCTGACCTCTCTCCACTGATGATGACACAGGGCAGGCAACAATTAGAGTCTTGGTGTCACAAGGATACCTCAGTTTCATCTGGCGGCGCCTCCGCCTATGTGGCAGAGGCAAACAATATGGTGACTCATATATATGTAAGGGTACCGGGCAGGGGTCAAGTCCTGGGGAAAAAAGTGTGGGAACTCTCACCCAAGATCCACTCGCCCACCAAAAAATAAAAAATGATATTCTCATATGCATGAACGCTTCAAAAGTGGTATTTTTCATCCAATTTTCGTATTGTGTGTATGAAGCTGAACTGTTAGTACATAAAAAAAAACAATCCTCAATAAACATAAATACGGTAATTCTCTGAATAATCAGCATTCCTTCAATTGTGCTTCCATGCAAATGTGAACATCATGTTCTGATCTTTATTGGGGAATTTTATTTTGTATATAGAGTGTTTATGTGGTGAGTTTACACTTTTCATTGAGCAGAGTTTGGATAACACAGGGTTAAACGGAAAGGTCATAAATTAACTGCACATTATCTGGACAGAATGCTTAGGGACATAGTGATGTGTTCCTGCTTAGCAAATGTATGTTAGCTTGGGGAGCTCCAAACTCTGCAGGGCTCCAACACACACTCGCTGCTATTCCAATCCCTCACATATTTCCACATAAACTTCCCTCCTGGCATTAAACTTTGCCAGGTATTGTGCTCAGCTTACCACCCCAAACTGATGTTCCTCCCTCAGCTCACCTCTCTCCCTGCATGTCCTGTGAGCAGAATAGCTGTGCTCCTCCTCTGGGTTTTCTCATCATACGACACTGAAGATAGAGGAGGGGGGGATTCAGCGGGACACACAGAGCAAGTATGCCGGAGACTGGGGGGGAGGATGAGGAGACAGAAAATCAGGAGGGGCCAGCGGGGAGGAGCGCATCGTGAGAGGTCTGACTAAATACAATCTCTTAGCAGCAGGGACCTGATCTACCTATCAGCAAGCTGTGATTGACAGGTAGATCGAAGTGGAAGCTGTCATTGGGCCCCCTACTGGCAATGCCTGAATGGTCAGGTGTGCGGCACTTACTATTGCGAGCTGTGTCGGCAGCTGCTGGTGTAGCATCTGCCACACAGCTCGCATACTTCAAAGTCTTGCAGGACACGGCTGCTAAAGGGAACTGAGTTCCTGTTGTGGAAAAAGTACAGGAACTCCGTTCCCATGCGTTCCCGCATTAAAATTAAAATAGTATTCTTATTTTTACTTTAGAAAACTAGCATGCTTGCACCGGCATGCTGTTTTTTTGGTGTTAGATACATTTGCTTATAATTAAGGCACAGTGGTATTAGCACTTGACACTAAGGTTCACTGGCTCATATTGAAGTAGTGGCATAGAACTATAAGGAAATCACATTAGTTGGCGCAGTCCATTTATACGAAATATGGTGACTCAGTTGGAGCAGGCCCGTTTTGCAGCTCTTATGCAGGCTATCACAGGCTGCCAATCCACCCTCACTAACAAGATCGATACCCTGCAGCTGGAGATCGGTCTCATTAGGAAAGAGTTTGACAAGGTCCGTCATTGCCTCATGGAGGCTGAGCACCAGCTGGGGGATACAGAAGATATGGTAAGAGACCACTCAGCACACCTGCATACCCTCCAGGTGAAAGTGAAGCACCTAAAATCCAGGACAGAGGACGCAGAGAACAGCAATCGCAATTGGCGGAACAATCTCCGGATTACAGGACTGCCTGAGGGATCAGATACACAGAGCGGCTGCTCCACACGCTCTTCCAACAGGCAGCCTTCTTATCCTTTTTTGCTGTGCAAAGGGCCCACGGGATGCTGTTTGCCCGAGGCCCTCCCGGGGCCTGCAGAGAGGCCTGCAAGCTTGATGTTATCCGCCACAAGGCTGCAAGGCTTATGTTTTCTCCGGACTTCCCGGTGGGTACTTAGAAGCTCTGAAAATCCTTTGATCTGGTGAAGATCTGGTGAAGTAGTCCCTAGGTACCAGAGGTATGAATTACAGTTTTCTGTTCTCCAAGCGCCTTCAGGTACAAGATGGTGAAACGGTTCGCTTTTTCACATTGCTTGATGAGGCTTCGCAGTGGATTAACACCTTACCTCGCCACTCAACCAACAATCTTAACCCTTTTTACTAACCTCAGTGAGTATCATCTCCTGTTGCTTTATCTTGCCTTGTGAAGGGACTTTGCCTATGCTAAATGCACAATATTGATACCACAAAGTGCCTGAGATGCTTGCCACCCCCACATTTTTTTCCTTTTTACCAGCTCTTATTGGGGTGTTGGTGACAATACCTGTGGGTAATGTATGGTCTCCCTAGATGTTTGCACAGGTGCTACGCCTGCTGTACAGGATATACATAGACTGTGATTTTCCTCTCATGCTCTGAATGCACCTGCTCCTCCTATAACTGTACTGCACACAAACCCTCTTGTCTTATGCTCTACATTGAAGGAGAAGGAGAGGGGGTCACCCCTTCTCCAGCTGCCGCTGATCATGCTTATGCTATATGCCTGTGCTTTTGATGTTACGCTTACTCTGCTTTAGTCATGTTGGACTCCTTTGACTAGTTTATAAGTTCCTATACAACACTCTACCCAAGTTTGTGCCCCCGGCTTAGGCTGGGTGATATAACCTGCTACCCTCCACTTGTTGGCAGCACCTCTTTTAGATTAGTATATGTGTGCCTTGATTATACTGTTTCTACTGACTGCTCTCTGTTTATAACCTCAGTTGGCTGATGACCACGTTCAGTTTTGAGATCCAAGCATGCCCTAGTTTAAGGGGGTTGTGCAGAGTGGGAAGGGAGGGGGGACTAGTATGTACAAGTTTTCTTGGTTTATTGTTTGAAGGAATGTGATTTATACCTTATCTATGGTGCTGCTTATTGCTCTATGTTTGTACATCAATTTATTGTATGCCTATGGTTGTATTTGCCTGATGTGATTCCCCAGCGTCCAGATCCATTCCTCACAGAGCTTAATTTTTTACGCCTCTTTTCTATGGCTCCATTGACTATAATTTCCTGGAATGTCAGGGGCTTAAATTATAGAAATAAACACTCCTTAGTATTTAATTTTATTTTGAAAATGTATCAGCTATATATTTGCATTTTTCAGGAAATGCACATCACTGGTAGCTGGGTCCTATGCCTTAAAATACCCTGGGTGGGCCATTATTATCGTGCCACCTATTGTCCCAATGCTCTGGGAGTAAGTGTGCTTATACACAAGAACCACTCCTGGACTTACATCTGGACCGCAAAGGGAAATTTGTAGATATTCACGGTGTTATTGCAAATGTGCCCAGATTATAGCAACCTTTTCCACTGAAAATATAGTTTTGACTGGAGATTTTAACATGACCCTTGTCCTCATTTGGATAAGCTGACTCTGGCTACAGCTGTAGACTCCCCACTCTCTAGATGGGCCTCCTGAGGAGTTATACTTGTCACGAATTGATCTTATTTATGTCAGCATCCCTGTTCTCACCAAAATACTAGAGGTCTCTATACTACCAAGAGGGATATCTAATCATGTGCCTCTTTTGCTGTGCCTTATTGTGCTGCATGTCCCTACTGACTGCCTGTGGTGCCTGTCGCGCTACTGGGTCTCAGATGACCGCATTGCACTGATTGCAGAATCGTCTCTTTGAGCATATTGGGAGCTTAACCCGACCACATCAGACCCAACTTCTAGTTGGGAGGCCTTTAAGGTTTACGCACAAGGTCACTATCAGTCGGCTATAGGTTTGGCTCGGCGGGACATTAAGACTGCTCTGACCCAAGCTGAGAAGAGGGCCACTATACTGGAGACTCAATATTCTTCCCATAAGGTGAGGCCAGGCATAGGGATCTGCAGGGTTCTCTCTGGGAGGTGATGCTTCTCCGGGTTGAAGTTGCTAAAAAAAACGTTGCTTCACCAATTGCAATGGATTTTTGAGCAGGGTGAGTGGACTGGATGCCTGTTGGCAATCCATGATGACTTGTGTCGCCAACATTAAAATATCTCAGGGAATTTCAAGCTATTACCTCTTTTATCTGGGTGGGCTTGACTCCCCAGATAGCCAGGACTACACTACAGCTTTTATTATCGGATGGGGGCCTAGCTTTGCCAAATTTTAAGAAATACTATTGGGCAGCGGTAATGGTCACTGTGCGGTGGTGGTTTACCCAGGATATAACCAGTGAACTTGGAGGCAGTGCTCCTTGGGTCCTTTCCAGAACTCAGTAATTCTGTGTATAGAGGCCTGAGATATAGTACCCAGGTTACAACACCCAACAGACCAGGATAGCAGTTTGGAGACAGGTCACTGTATACCTTAATGATCCTGGCACCATGTCCCCATGTACTCTGCTATGGGGTAATCCTTCTTTATCAGATATAGGTTCTGTGCCAGATCCGCAGATCTGGGCTAGTTACGGTATCAGGACATTGCGCACATTATGTCTGAGGGACATCTTCTCTCATTTATAGAGATGAAGCGTCAAATTTGATTTTCTCCCTGGATGTTCCTCAGGTATCTACAGCTTAGGCATGCTGTCCAGGCGCAATTTCCGGACGCTGTGGTTCTTGCTACCCTCTCAGTTTAAACTCTTCTCATAGCTAAGAATATAGACAGGACTCTATTTACCTCTGACTTACATGTAAAGACACCACAGAAATGACAACAGTGTTTCAAGCTTTGCCGTGTTATATACCAACCCTAACAGAAGAAGCCTGGAGTGAGGCTCTTCAACAATACATTCCACTCATGATCTTGACCATAGACTGCTTTGTGCAATAAACATTTCTGCACAGAGTGTATAATCCGCCCCAAGGACTATTAATCATCTATCATAATGTAGACGATATTTGCCCCAAGTGCGGGCAGTCGGTGGGGAATTTTATTCACATGATATGGGCATGTTCGCTCATACAAACCTATTGGCAGGCAGTGGTTGCTGACATCAGTATGGTTGGTGGAGTTACACTGGAAACAGATGCCTTAATCCTTCTTCTGGGCATTACTGGTAGCCTACCTACTAAAAAGCATACCAAACTATTTGCATTCTATGCTGCTTACTATGCTATGAAGATTAGATTATCCTGTCCAAATGGAAAGTGCCAGATCCTTCCTTGTTCTCAGCATGGAAATCTTTATAAAAATGCAACTCTGCCTTTGTACAAGTTGACTTATATGGGGTGTAACTGTCCGAAGAAGTTTAACAGAATATGGTCTGCCTAGGTACAGGTTAAACATCTCACAATATAAGATAGCTAGTAAGCAACTCTTTTGTGATACAATGTATTTTTGGCATTCTATGTTCCATTACCCCCCTCACTCTCATATTTGGTTATGCATAATGTGTTTATCTGGCTCTGTCTATTCCTGCCCCCCCCCCCCCCCCCACTGTTTTCCTTCTTTCTGGATCTGGCCTTAGGAGCTATTATGCTTCTTTTTGCCCTATTCCCTCCTCCCCTCTTCTTTTTCCACCATTCTGAGATGGTATCATTATGTGACGGGATAGAGAAATAGAGGGAGCCCCCTTTATATACATGTTGCTGTTTTAATAAGAGTATTGATAAAGAACTTTCATCAAACTAACCTATACATGAAGGTATGTGATTGCCTGTTTTTGCTCTTTTCTACTTATGTGAATGTATGTTATGTCTTGTCACAATAGATAAAAATATAACAGGCATGAGACGGAGGTATGTATAGAGAGCCAGTCTGTCACATCCCAATTGAAAAATTTGAGAGAAAAGAAGGCCTAGTGTGCGAAGCACGGCCAATACCCCTGGGGTATGTTTAAGTTGATACACCAGACAAGGTTTATGCAGTAAAAAACGTTTATTCAAAATTGTATTTAAAACATTGTAGAGAAGAACTATAGTTATTTGTTAAAATTTACAAAAATGTCAAATGCATACAATGTTGACAAAACCATGTAGTTAGGTGTACAGATATACATATGCAGGGGGGTACAGACTTATCCTATGCGAGGAATCTAGGAAAACGCCGACATGTTTCGGACTTTTGTCCTTTTTCATAGGCGAATTGAAATCCTTGTCAATCACATCTATTGGTATGAGCAAATGAATATTAATATAGTAGGAACAATATATGCAGTGAAGGCACAGTATTAGAGACGCCATATGCACTGAAAGAAAAAAAGTAGGAAGTTTGTGAGGTACTTACATGCATGAGGACCCCCTTGTTGTAATGAACACCAGAGCCATTGAAGGCTGCTGACTAGCGTATGGTGAAGTATGCTGTGGTATAAATGATTATATCATGTGCAATGAGCACAAAGATGGCAGCAGGCTACAAACTTTGTGTGCTGCAAGACCTCCAGAGAGACAGGGGATTAGCCTGTGTCAATATGACTCCGGCCGATGAAGTAGCAAATCTATGAATGTATAGAGAGGAGTAAGAGACAGTCAGTCTATTGGAACAAAAGCATAATGGCCATTGTATCCAGAAGTAGTAAATCAATAGGGTATTTACCTGCGAGAGGAGATATGTCAGAAACACCTGCACAGACCAGGAACCAGCAGCATACTGAGTGCTGGTGGTTCACACTAAATATAGTAGATTGTGCTGGTGAGAACAGCTGTGAGTAGGCGCCAAAAGGCAGCCCTCACAGCTGATTGTATTAGGCCGGAGTGACGGACCGCTGTGCCATTGGCCGCAGACGGTCCGTCTGAGGAGATCTGACGGCGCGGCGCTGGGCCACGCCCAAAGAGGGCGGGACCATGTCCAGCGTCACGGCGTCACCGGCGCGCGTAGTAGGCCCATCCGCGCTCCACGCTAGAGCGCAAATAGGAAGTAGGCCCGAAATATACCGGGCCCAGGGGCGAATATCCACGCATGCGCCAGATGAGGTCTTGCAGCACACAAAGTTTGTAGCCTGCCGCCATCTTTGTGCTCATTGCACATGATATAATCATTTATACCACAGCATACTTCACCATACGCTAGTCAGCAGCCTTAAATGGCTCTGGTGTTCATTACAACAAGGGGGTCCTCATGCATGTAAGTTAGGGTTGCCACCTGTTCGGGATTCACCCGGACAGTTCGGTTTGGAATCATGTGTCCAGGTTTCAGACTGTCTGAAACCCGGACACATTATTCAGACTGGACTGTCTCCCCCCTTCTCTATCCTGCCTCTAAGTGAGTACGCTAAGGTAAATCAGGGTTCTCAGAGCACTCATTACATCAGAGCTCCCCCTTACATCAGAGTCCTCTTTGTACACCAGAGCATCCCTTATGTTAGAGTCCCCAGAGTTCTCCCTTACATTAGAGTCTGCAGAGCCCCCATTACAGTGAAAGGGAACTCTGCAAGTTCAAATATAAAAGGGGAACTCTGTGGACTATGATATAAAAGGGGAACTCTGTGGACTATGATATAAAGGGGAACTCTGTGGACTATGATATAAAGGGGGAACTCTGTGGACTATGATATAAAGGGGGAACTCTGTGGACTATGATATAAAGGGGAACTCTGTGGACTATGATATAAAGGGGAACTCTGTGGACTATGATATAAAGGGGAACTCTGTGGACTATGATATAAAGGGGAACTCTGTGGACTATGATGTAAAGGGGGAACTCTGTGGACTATGATGTAAAGAGGGAACTCTGTGGACTATGATGTAAAGGGGGAACTCTGTGGACTATGATGTAAAGGGGAACTCTGTGGACTATGATATAAAGGGGAACTCTGTGGACTATGATGTAAAGGGGGAACTCTGTGGACTATGATGTAAAGGGGGAACTCTGTGGACTATGATGTAAAGGGGAAACTCTGTGGACTATGATGTAAAGGGGGAACTCTGTGGACTATGATGTAAAGGGGAACTCTGTGGACTGTGATGTAAAGGGGAACTCTGTGGACGCTGATGTAAAGGGGGACTCTTGTGATTAACTTCATATGATTAGAAATGTTATTTAATAGCAACATCTATGTATAGTTTGTCTATGCATACTATGAAAAAAAATTGCTGTGCGACGCTGAAGTGTTCAGGTTTGACTTGAAGAAAAGGTGGCAACCCTAATGTAAGTACTTCACAAACTTCCTACTTTTTTTTTCTTTCAATGCATATGGTGTCTCTAATACTGTGCCTTCACTGCATATATTGTTCCTAATATATTAATATTAATTTGCTCATACCAATAGATGTGATTGACAAGGTTTTCAATTCGCCTATGAAAAAGTCCGAAACATGTCTGCGTTTTCCTAGATTCCTCGCATAGGATAAGTCTGTACCCCCCTGTATATGTATATTTGTACACCTAACTACATGGTTTTGTCAACATTGTATGCATTTGACATTTTTGTAAATTGTAACACATAACTATAGTTCTTCTCTATAATGTTTTAAATACAATTTTGAATAAACGTTTTTTACTGCATAAACCTTGTCTGGTCTATCAACTTAAACATCCCCCAGGGGTATTGGCCGTGCTTCGCACACTAGGCCTTCTTTTCTCTCTGTCTTGTCACAATGTGCACTATATTTATGTTCCCATTTACACATGTAATGTGCTGTAACTTCAATAAACATTCCCTCTGTTAAAAAAAAAAATACATAGGGTAGGTTTTCTGAATTCACTGATTACAGTATAGAACATAAAATGTGCAATAAAGGTAAATGGAAATAAAATGTATAAATGAATACTTACATATACAAGCTGCAGCTATTAATCTAACAGCTGCATATGGAGGTTCACAGAATGGGAAGATTGGCTGAACAATATAATTGGCAAATGTAATGGCAATAATTGCTTGCGTCGTAGGCTCTATGATTAATAGAGATGACCACAGTCTGATAAAGGCAGTAAATCCTCCAAATGCCTCCAGTATATAAGCATAGCTTGCTCCAGACTTTATGACAGATGTCCCAAGCTCTGCATAACACAGTGCTCCAAACATAGAAAAGATGCCCCCTAGTGTCCAGACAATCAGGGATAGTCCAAAAGATTCACTGTACATCAGAACTCCCTTTGGAGATACAAAAATCCCAGATCCAATCATGTTCCCAACTATTAAGGTAACTCCGTTGAACAATGTGATTTCTTGTTTCATTTTCATTTTGTCCTTTTCATGATTTGGACTTTCTATGCTTTTTTTCGTTTTCTTGATTTCATTTTTTTTAACCTGCTGCTCACAGCAAAATAAAGTCCACGGCAGTGACATATTGATTTTTATCCAGGGTCAGCTTGAAATGAGAAAAGAAAAAGACAATAGTGATAATTAGGAATAATGTAGAAAATATGTACACTATTATGTAGCAGCATATAATCTAGCTGACTCCCACTAAAATATTTATTAACGGGACCTAGATTCACTAACCTTATCCTTCCTATATTGGTAGACAAGTCAATTATGAATTTTATAGGATTTACAGTAGGCATCCTGTAGGTGCACATTAGCTCAAGCCTTTTTTTATCATCTATCACATAGTGTATCTTGGGAACAGTGCTTTCTGTTCCTAGAGCCTGCCCAATGTACTGCCCTGTCACCAATGTAGTGGGCAGTTTATGCTTATGAAAGCCCTGATAGTCTAATGAAACTCCAGAATGGAGGGTGCCTAAGCATTATCACATTTGTGGAAGCTGCTCAGCTTCCTCTAATTGGAAATTATACACTAGAGATCCATCTTTTTATTGATCAGGTTTACACATGTATCTCACCCCCTTAGGAGCAGCTAGTTTGATGTGCCCTCAGAAACTTAGTTCCTTTCTCAAGATAGTGTGCCACCATCTGTACCACTGTGACACTTCCACAGTAGAATGAACATCAGGTTAACCACTTCAGCCCCGGAAGATTTGGCTGCTGAATGACCAGGCCATTTTTTGCGATTCGGCACTGCGTCGCTTTAACTGACAATTGCGCGGTTGTGCGACGCTGCACCCAAACAAAATTGACGTAATTTTTTTCCCACAAATAGAGTTTTCTTTTGGTGGTATTTGATTATCTCTGTGGTTTTTATTGTTTGCACTATAAACAAAAAAAGAGCGACAATTTTGAAAAAAACTATATTTGGTACTTTTTGCTATAATAAATATCCCCATTTTTTTTTAAAAAAAGCTAATTTTTTTCTTAGTTTAGGCCGATATGTATTATTCTACATATTTTTGGTAAAAAAAAATCCCAATAAGCGAATAATTAATTGGTTTGCGCAAAAGTTATAGCATCTACAAAATAGGGATTAGATTTATAGCATTTTTATTATTATTCTTTTTTTTACTGGAAATGGCGGCGATCTGCGATTTTTATCGGGACTGCGACATTATGGCGGACACATCGGACACTTTTGACACATTTTTGGGACCATTGGCATTTATACAGCGATCAGTGCTATAAAAATGGACTGATTACTGTAAAAATGTCACTGTCAGGGAAGGGGTTAACACTAAGGGGCGATCAAGGGGTTAACTGTGTTCCCTGTGTGTGTTTCCAACTGTAGGGGGGGGGACTGACCTAGAGAAAGAGACAGATCATGATTCCTAGCTATTAGGAACTCACGATCTGTCTCTCCTCACAGAACAGAACAGGGATTTGTGTGTTTACAAAACACACACATCCCTGTTCTGCCTCTCATGCCCGCGATCGTCACGACCGTCGGCCATGAGCATCGGCACCCCCGCAGTGCAGCCTGCTATCCTGCTTAAAGGAGCCGACGTATAGCTACGATGGCTCACGGGATCTTGCCGCCCTGCCGTCGTATAATGACGGCAACTGGTCGGCAAGCGGTTAAGTAAACACTGTCTGTATTAAGAGTAAATTGGTTAAATGAGGCAAAGTAATACAGAATGTAACCAGGATAAAGTATCACAAACTCCTACCCAAAACACTTCTATACCAGGTTTATGTGTAGGAAACAACACTATGAGTAACTGGGCCCAGGTTTCTACCAATCAGTTAAAACTGGAACAGAGTCACCTAGAGTGTCGTAAGGGCAGCTAGAAATGGTTAGCATAAAACCGCAGAGACTAAACTGTCTTAGACTCTGGAGTGACTTTGCTAGGTCCAAGTCTGCCTGTAGGACTTCAGTGTTCCAGGAAGGTGAACATTGCTAGAGTCTATGCAAATACTATGAAACAGGAAGGCATAGTCTACAATAAAAAAGGAAAAATGTGTTATTTCAGCACGTTGGGGCCCTTTTGGTGACGCACTAATACGATGCTGGGTGGCTCCTAGATACTCCCATTTCAAGAAAGTGGGTAATTGAGAAAGAGCTGGAAGGAAAAAACATCCATGCAAACTGGCAGGGACATTCCACTGCGGGGGGGGGGGGGGGGGGGGGGTAACGATTGCTGGTATATGAACACCAGTCGCCATCTTATTCTGCCCAATGGCCCAATGGGGAATTTTTCAAAACCTAAACATTTTGCTAACTGCAAAACCAAAGGAGTAGGTGATTGGATTAAAACCCCCTTACAACATGAGCCACGCTGGATATTTAGGCTGAATGCCACATCTCCCCCAGGTTTGAACAAATCAATTTTGTTCAGACCATTTCTTGAGGGTTTTCTATCAGGGGCATCCGAAATTGCCATGTAAATCTAAATTGGTCTACACATCATGCTCTATTTGATATCTGGCCTTTCAAGTTCCTTTTATCATTCCATAATACATTTTCTCCTTAATATCTTTTGAGTTGTGATATATTTATATTTCTATGGTTGCTGTGAGCATTATATTCCATTGTTATTTTAATATATGGATATATTTTATATGCTTGAGCCCATTATTTGCTTATATTAGTGGTTTTAAACATATTAGTTACAGGTATATTTAATATATTTTTTTCTAGACTAGACTGGGTCTATCATGAATGGACGCTAAGTACCTCTGGCAGGGACCCCTACTCATCCCTCAGTGGCTGGGGAAGCAGGTATTCTGGTGCCTCCCCCCTGGTGTTCCATCGAAACACAAAGCAGCAATAGGATAAGCGTTTTCTTTTAATTAATGATGCAGTTCCATGCTTAAATTCCTCTCACCTCTAACAGGTTAGTGGTTATTTACATATTTTCAACCAAAACCTTTGTTGCATATATATTATGCTTCTAATATTATCTTTTGTATTATATATACTTTTTGACATTTATGTGCCCCTGAAAAAGATTGAGCTACAATTTATGAATTCAAAATGCGTCTGACCATTATTGTCTTCTTTCAAACTGTATGGTGACTGTTTGCCCAGTCATCAATCATGTAAACTGCATCTGATTTTTAACTTTGTTTATGTTATTACTTTATAACTTGTTTCAATAAAATATACCTTTTATGAAGTTTGTTAGTTGTGGATGTCCTACAAAGTCCCATTCAGAGGGTCTCTTTTGTTTTTGATCTCTGGCAGGAAGAGACAAGTGCAGGGAGGTGTTAAGTGGATCTGTGGCAAAAGATTATCCAGAACAGGTGATATGACACCACTCAGTAGTATGCTGCACATGTGCGGTAGTATCTAAGGAACAGGAGGGCAAAGTGGGTTAGCTAGAGTCTTGCTTTTTATTGCGCAGAGTGTTTGGTTTGTAACTCTCTCACCAATCCTGCAATTCAGCTGTGGATATCAATGGTAAAGGCTTGATGGATCAATCATGGATCAATGGCTTGAACTAAGGCAAACCCGCTCTGTGTGTCTGTAGATGCAGATGAAGACTGCTGAACCCGCTCTGTTGGGCTGGAGTCGCTGCTGCTTAGGCCACACTGGAAAGCGAATGCATGTGGGCTCAGCACTCTCGGCGCGTCCTTCCCCTTCCTTCCCTGGTCTGGTGCCAAGTGCCTTGAACTTCCTCGGACAGCCTGCTGAATATTCTTTCACTTCTCCTCTCAGGCATCATTTCTCCCTGGGAACTGTAGGTTCCCTACTATGCAGTGCGGCTTCCCGTTAACAACTCCTCTTTCTCCTATGTCTGGGTCAACCAATCCGGAGTTGGTATAGAGCAGTGATGGCGAACCTTGGCACCCCAGATGTTTTGGAACTACATTTCCCATGATTTCTGCCATGCAGTTGAGCATCATGGGAAATGTAGTTCCAAAACATCTGGAGTGCCAAGGTTCGCCATCACTGGTATGGAGAATCAATAGAGCCATAGCTTCTGAACATGCTGGGGCCTGTTGAGTATAGCCTGGCTGGATAATGCAGAGGGCAAATGACCCCAGGAGCAGCATGTAGGCGGCTTGTTTTGTCTGGTCCTGGGGCTTCTCGAATATGTAGCTGTCCTTCTGCTGGACTTATTGTCCCGCAATAGCAAAGTGCATCTTTGCCTTGTTTTTGCTGGAGGGGAATCCTTGTGTCAGCTCGTGGCTACACACATTACATCAACCATTCTCAACCAGTGTTCTGTGGAACTCTATGGTACCTCCCCAGGGGTTATTTGAGCAGTGAGCAAGGCAAATTGATCACCCATCTGCAATGAGCATCAATGCAATGGGACAATTTTCCACTTGTCGCCCAAGGAGCACTTTCTATGCCAACCATTAAAAATGGCAGACACCAATTTTTTTTCCTGTCTTTGTTATTTCTTCTGTTATTTTAATTTCATAATGATTATTAAAAATCATTTTGTTGTATACAACAAGGGGGTATAACTATTAAAATGCATTGATTATGCTAATGTTCTTTGAGCTGTATGCATAATCATTTCTAGCTGGGTTTCCTCAATAATACAGAATACAAATACTATAGTGGCTGAGTGAGTATGATCAGCATGCAATATAGCATTTATTGATAGTTTTTACTGATGTGGGTTCAATGTCATTTTAATAAATGCACCCATTTCTCTATCTATCTATCTATCTATCTATCTATCTATCTATCTATCTATCTATCTATCTATCTATCTATCTATCTATCTATCTATCTATCTATCTATCTGTTGATTCTATTTTCTGCTCTTCTTGGTAATAAGCATGGCTGGGATAGCTGCAATGTGATCCTGCAGGTATGACTGGTACTTGGCATGTAACTCTGATGTTGCTTCACGTGCTTGCTTAACCGGCCTTCATCTCCAACTGTAAACAAGAAGTCTTCAGGTCTTTCAGGTTTGATTCCCATCAGGGGAATTTACAGTATGCCTTATTTCCAGAATATTTGTTTTAGATTTTACTTGTCCAATTAGAATATGTATAATTGATGACATTACTGATTTCCAATGGCTGGTATCATATAATTCATTTTTAATGATCTGATCTATTATAGTTTAGTTTCATTACTTTTAACATTTAAGAACAACCTAATAATGTTTATGCCTGTATGGATAGAAATATATCCTAAGCTACACAGGTGATTTTGCCTTGTCATTCACTGACACAAGTCATTCTGCAATCTCTTCCCCAGCCAGGTTCTGTGTGATCACTACACAATTGCAAAAATATCAAACAAACATGATGGGCTGCAGACTTTTCACTGCCCGGGAGTCTCTTCAGCCTGTGTTTACCATTATTTGTGTAGCGGTGACACTCTTGCAAGGTGTCCGCTATGTGTAAATTTAGTTATTTTTCTCTCAAGAACAGTAAAGGGGTTCTGAGAGTTAATTATGTAGGTTAACTTTGGCATCAGTTTGGCTGAGCTGTGCTAGGGTTCTGCCTGGTCATGTGTACAGTTAGGTGCACATGACAGGTTCAGAATCAGGCCTGGTTGGACGGTTTGGGTATCAACATTCCCTGGAGCCAATCAGTGGGTGCGTTTGGCCCCGCTGAGGAGTCTGGGAAAGGGTACTTAAGATGCTGGAGTCACGGGTTCTTGGTTCGTTCGTGTGGCCGGAGTGCCTGTTCCTGGATCTGGACCGGGGTAGCCCCACGAGGGGTCCCGGTCACGGGAGCGTGTGTCGCCCGCAACATGGTTAGTTTGACTAGCCCCACAGACCCGCTTGGTCTGGGGCAAGGATCCATCTGTTCCCGAGTCTCGGAACCGGCTGGTCCAAGGCGCAGTAACTGAGGGAGGATTCAAGGCGTCCGGGTGCACTCTCAACCTGGAGGGGCACCGCAGCTCGTGTAAGTGACCGGGGGAGGACTCTTCGGAGGAGGACCCAACAAGCTTCCATCCTGAGAAGTGCCTGGTTGCTGGGTTGTCAAGGACACTAGAGAATCCATGCTTCCCCAATACTGCCAAGGAGACGGATAACATTCCAGGTACTGAGGAAGGGTTCCTGTTTACTTCTGATTGCTACTTTAATTCAAGGTCAGAGACTTTGCAAGTTCCGAATTCAAGTGTTTACTGCCATAATCTCTGGCTAGAGATTTGTTCAGCTTTGAAGCACCCAGCTGCGAGTGGCTACTCTCTGGGTTGGCATTAGAGACTTTCACATACTTATCAGTTCAAGGTGCCTGAGTTACTTCACCCTTGCCCTCTGTTCCCACATGAGACTGTGTCTGTTGGATGTTACCCCTGCAAATAAAAACCTTTCTAAAGGACTTTTAGGGTTTCAGCGTCCAAAGTCGTTGGGTACTAACCTTGGGAACCCCTAGACCTAGAAGAACAAGCCAAGCGAAGGTAACCGGTAAGCCCAAAAGTTAAGGCCGCCCCATCGAGGGTTATGGCCGCTACATTTGTATCACAGTACTGTACAACACTGTGTCAATATCTGAATAAATACAAGTCAATTCTCTTTAGCAAGGTTTAGCTATATATCAACTGGTTTACTTTAAATGACATTGTAGATCTTGGTCTCTGGAGATAATACCATTACTATATGCTAGAGTGGCTCTTTTGTATATACTACAACAGGGATAGGCAGCCTTTTGAGCACAGGGTTTTCAAAGAAATTGGGAGTGCCGGTTTTATAACAAAAAAATGTCAACTTCACACTCTCAATCACAAAAATGATTTTTTATAAAGTAAATGCTGTAAACTACTTGAGCAGTAGTGAGAAATTAACACCCTGCACTCACGCCTCAGATCAGCACCAATTCCTACAACTCTACACTTCAGATCAGCCCCAATTCATGCACCTTCACACCTCAGATCACTGTCCCCCCCTGCACATCTGCCCCACCACTGTACTCCCCTTCACATCTGCCCCACCACTGTACCTCCCTGCACATCTGCTCCACCGCCGTACCCCCATGCTCTGCTGTCTCACCACTGAACCAGCTTCTCATCTGTCCTAACACTGAATTTATCTGCTCATCTGCCCCACCACTGTACCTCCTGCACATCTGTCCCACTTCTGTTCCCCCTGCTCATCTGTCCCACCATGGTACCTCCTTTCTCCTCTGCCCAGCCACTGTACCCCCCTGTACATCTGCCCCAAACTCTGTACCCCCTGCTCTTCTGCCCAACCACTGTAACCCCCTGCTCATCTGTCCCACCAATGCACCCCCTTTCACATCTGCCCCAACACTGAAATCCCCTGCTCATCTGCCCCATCACTGTACCCCCCTGCTCTTCTGTCCCACTGCTGAAGCCCCTTCTCATTTTTGTGAAAGGAAGCAGAGATGAGACACATCTACCTGTCCTGGCACACTCATCCTGCTGTTCCACCTCTCGCATCCAGCCCACGTGCTTGTATGTGATGTGTGTGATGTATGTGATGTCACCTACAAGCATCTGGAATGGATGCGCAATGATGAGCTCAGGTCAAGGACATTTTATAAAAGCAGTGGGCCTGTGTGCAGGATCGTAAGTTGGGCCCCCGCGGCTGTGAAACAGTGCGGCGCTCCGCAGCAAAAGTTGGGTGTGATTTTCATTGCGCTGAATACCGGCTGTGGCTTAAAGTGACACAGAATGCAAAGGGGTTCAGTAGTAAGTGATGCAAAGGTTCAGGAATAATTTCAACAAAGTTCCCAGAAGCTCAACAGTAATTCCACAAACCTGATTGTGGTTTTCTCAATCACAGTGAAATCCCTTCTTTCTGAGATTGGTAGTGGCAACCAAGCGAGTCATCTTCCTCCAGATGGTGGACGGGGCTATCAGGACTGTGATTGGCTTTAGCAGTGGCCAATGAGTGGTCCTCCTCCTGGAAACAGGGAATCCTCCCCAGCAGAACTACACCCAATCTCTTCCCCATCACAAAAGCGGACGATCGCAGCTACAGCAAAGTTAGAGAAACAAACAATGTTTCCCATCTTTTACAATGTGTGGGGGCGCAGTGCCTCCGCCTCAGTGCATGTGCGGCATGGGGAATTCTGAAATTGGAATGCAGTAGTGTCTCACTGACACTTCTCTGCGCTGCTCTGCTGATGAGTAGTCGAATGTCGGCAAAAGAGCACTGTAATGCCGCATACACACGGTCGGAAATTCCGACCACAAAATCCGTCTGATTTTTTCAGACGGATTTTGTCCGACACTGGTGTTGCATACACACGGTCGGACAAAGTTGTCGGAAAATCCGATCATTCTGAACGTGGTGACGTTCGTTACGTACGACGGAACTACGTAGAGGCTTATAGCCAATAGCTTTGGTCTTGTAATTTGATCTGAGCATGCGTGGCACTTTGTCCGTCGGAATTCGCTACACACGATCGGAAAAAAGTCCGATCGGACTTTGTTGTCGGAAAATTTGAGAGCATGATCTCAAATTTTTTCCGACGGAAAAAGTCCTATGGCGCCCACACGCGGTCGGATCTTCCGACAACATGGTCCGATAGGACATTTTCCGTCGGAAATTCCGACCGTGTGTTAGATTGTTAGTTCCCAGTGCTGTTTGTAGACATATTGTGCCACCCTAAACATTTACAAAAATATAAAGCATATGTTGCACTAAAATAAACAAGTGAAAAATATTAATTAACTAAATAAAGTCCAACATTGAATAAAGGTCCATGCAAAGTGTGAAATCCTCTGATTTACCCCCTTAATGACCAGGCATTTTTTTGCGATACGGCACTGCGTCGCTTTAACTGACAATTGCGCGGTCATGCAATGTTGTTCACAAACAAAATATATGTTCTTTTATTCCCACAAATAGAGCTTTCTTTCTTTTGGTGGTATTTGATTACCTCTGCGGTCTTTATTTTTTGCGCTATAAACAAAAAAAGATAATTTTGAAAAAACAAAAACAATATTTTTTACTTTTTGCTATAATAAATATCCCCCCCCCCCAAAAAAAAAACAAATTCCTTCATCAGTTTAGGCCAATATGTATTCTTCTACATATTTTGGTAAAAAAAAATAGGCGTATATTGATTGGTTTGAAAAGTTTTAGCATCTACAAGATAGGGAATAGATTTATGGCATTTTCATTATTATTATTTTTTTTTACTAGTAATGGCGGTGATCAGCGATTTCTAGTGGGACTGTGACATTGCGGCAGACAGATCGTACAATTTTGACACTTTTTTGGGACCGGTGACCTATATACAGCGATCAGTGCTAAAAATAGCCACTGATTACTGTATAAAAATGACACTGGCAGGGAAGGGGTTAACACTAGAGGGCGATCAAGGGGTTGAGTGTTCCCTGGGGAGGTGTTTCTATCTATTGAGAAGAGTGTACTGACTGAGAGTAGAGAGGTAGATCGCTGTTCCTGATCAGTAGGAACAGCCGATCTCTCTCTACTCCCCTGTCAGAATGGGAATCTTGTTTACATTGACAGATCCCCGTTCTGGCTCTCTGTGGAGTGATCACGGGTGGCGGGCGGACATCGTCTCTGGCTACACGTGCCTGTTATTGCTCTTAAAGTGGCCGACATACACCTAGGAAGATTCACGCAGCTGAGCCAACCTGACGCAGTATAATGACAGTGGCTGGTCGGCAAGCGGTTAAAGGATAGTCCTCTTCAACACATGTGCAACAATCAAGTGCTCCTTCCACCAAATCACAGTGTGTACAAGTTTATTAAAACAGCTAAAAACACTCATTCTCCAGGAAGAAAAAACATCATATCCCTACTACAATTGCCAGAATCCCATTAGCAACAGCACATGAGTGGTGATGTCATGATTGTCAGTGCCGCCCTGTGCATTTTTTGTCACAAATGACGTCACCAGGACGAAGTGTGTTGCAGAGCACTATCCTATATAGAGGACTACACACCTTGCATGGACGTTATTCAATGTTGGACTTTATTTAGTTGATGAATATTTCATATTGTTTATATTAGCATGGCATATGCTTTATATTTTTGTAAGTGTATGGTATGCCCTGTACCTTTTGTGTGCTGCTGCTTCTTCTTTCACATTGTTTTTGCACCTTTTGCAGGGTCATTTCTGTTTCAATTTTACCCTAAACATTAGCTCCCTAATTCTTGACTCTTAAGCAGGCCATAGACAGTTCATTTCTTTTTTCGTTCAACTAAACAAGGTGGATGGAGGAATCCCTTCTACTGCAATGTTGTATTCTGACAGCAGGTCCCACTGCTGTCAGAATACATTGATCAGCGGCTGTAGCTCATTGACTGCAGCCACTGATTGAGAAAATTTTTCCAGCATGTCCAACGATCAACTTTTGTCCAGCTGAGACGGCCACACACTTATCACTCGGTCCCTGCTGAACTGGCCAAATTTCAATCAGCGTATAGCCAGCCTAAAACTATTCATACAAGAACTAAGCTAATGCCTATGAATAATTAACCTCTGAAAAATGAAAACTTCTAATCGTGCTCTCGGATCTTACAAATCAGCATCACAATTAGGAACCCAGCCTGTAAAGCACTATCGCCTATATTTCTGTACAGTTACAGTACTGACACCTGTGCTGATTTTCTACAGTGGTGGAGTCAATTTGATATTTTATTTAACTAAAGAATAAATAAGACTAATAAGTAAGATTAAGATTGCACTACCAGTGTACATGGACAAACAAATACACGAAACAGACGAAAAACGATGGATAGATAGATAGATAGATAGATAGATAGATAGATAGATAGATAGATAGATAGATAGATAGATAGATAGATAGAGTAATATAATATTTCTAATGTTACAAATTATATTAAAGTATTACAATCTGCATTTCAATTTAAAAAAAAGAGTAATAATAATTAAATACATATAATATTTAAAGACATACACCACCTTGTGTCTTGAGTGTTTATGATATATATTTTTTAAATTTTACAATATATGTTAACATATGACAATGTCAATATATTTTATAGAGCCAAAATATCACATTACAACTCCAATATAATGGGATAGATAGATAGATAGATATATAGATAGATAGAAAACTTGATAGATTGATTACCAATCCATTATAATGAAGTGCATAGAAAGATTTAAGAAGATGACATGGATTACATCCGCATTACATAGGTAGACAGACATACTGTATATTTTGACAAACATAAATAGATGAGATTTAGATAGATAATGAAGCGTATATGAAATAAGTAATATAATATTTTATTACATCAGCTTTGAATTTCAGTGCATTTTACCAAACCCAAATATTGTATCAACAATCCATTACAGTGAAGTCTATTGCATTAATATAAATTCAAAATGAATATATGTAAGTGAGAAGAACCTACCTTTATCGTTACTTATTCACAAATATTTTTTTTCTTTTACCAAACAGCGGAAGCTTCCATTGGAGAGGTAGAGGAGAGAAAGTTTGTTTAGCACAGCTTTCAAGTAACAGATGATATGTACAGCAACAAACAGCTGAGGGTCTGCCTGAAAAATGATATACCATCACCTTCTTGTCGAGAAGCCACCAGTCCTCTGGTTTATTTTAGTCTCGCAGCATGTACTGTAAACTAAGCACAACAACACAAGAGAAAGCACTGGCTTCCTATTCTTAGTACATCCGCTCAGATTGTTCCTAGCTAGAGAAAGTTTATACCGACTGTCAGACACACTGGGGCTGATTTAGTAAAGTCAATTATCTATCACTTGGCATAGGGATTTTCACCTAGCTTGTTGAATGTGGTGAAAATTCACTTTGCAATGAATACCCATTCATGTGCGAGGAAAATAAAAAAAATGTATTTTTGCTTTCACAGGATTGAATGATGAAAGCCAACAGAGCTTTGCGTCATTTGCTAAGCTAAGGGAAAATTCCCATGCAAAGTGAACAGTCTATTTGCCTTTTGTAAATGAACCCCACTATCCTAAATATGTATGTCCATCGGGACACTATGACATTATATGGCTTGGTTTATAGAGCAATAACAGTTTTCATTCACTGTAAAAGTGAGGATATACAAGGGTAATAACAAATATACAACATACATAATAAAGTAATAATAAGAACTCTAGTTACAAAACTTAAAAGATATATACAAAAAGTAAGAGAAGTTTGAAGTTTTTGCTATAGACAATAATGTAGTGATGGGAACAGTCAGGTAAAATGGGGCAATAGGCATAAGATGATGTGAATCAAATAGGTCTATTGATAAAGCAGTGGATGCAACTTTCACCAAACTTTTTCTGGTGGGGAAATGAATCACAATTTTTGGAACATATGCACTCTTGAACATGATTCTCCATCCGAGAATATTAGGTGAAAATCCAATTCACTGCCTTGTAAATAGACCAAAAAATTCTGTACTTTCTTCAAATGATGTGTAGTTTAAAAACTGATACAATTCAATCTAAAGTAGAACTATAGGCAAAACTTTTTTTTTTTTTTCATTTTAGAGCAAGGGAGGGTCATAACCATGTCAGTTTATTTTGTGCCATTTGTGTCCCATTGGTGAGATTTCCTTTCACTTCCTGCCCCATTGTCAAAACGGGAAGTGAGATGAAATACAGGCAAATTGAGGAAATCCCTTGGGGACCCCCAGGTCACCAGAACTAGTGTCCCCATTGGAAGATTTCCTCCCTATTACTTTTCTACAGACAACCCAAAATTCAGGATTTTTTTTCACGTTCACTTTTAGGCTCCATTCACACTTGTACGACTCCAAAGTTGCGCTGACTTTGGGGTGCAACTTTGGTGCAACTTTGGATGGTGCGAGTTGGATAAGACTTGGCTTGGACCAGTGATAATGGACAACTGTTGCACAACTGTTGCATTGTACAACATTGAGGTATGACTTTCATGCAACTTCTGAGGTTTAACATTGGTGTCTATGGCCCTCAAGTTGCATGAAAGTTGGACCTAAGTAATGCATGAACTACTTTGAAGTCACTGCAACTTTAAGTTGCACATACTGTACATACAATATGGTAAAGCTGAACTTAAGGCACAAACATTTTCATTTAAATATATTTCTCAATAGTCACAAGGGAAATAAATCCACTTTGTGTGTACCAAATGCACCTAGAAACCCAGATATTACCTTGTAAAAAAAGCAGTGAAATAATCACACGATCTGTGCATAGAACAGAGCTGTGGGAGGGACCCAGCAGGCCCCACCCACTACAGGCTGCCTGCTGAAAACTACAGGAGGGGGTGGAGACAAGACCAGTCACCCTGCACAAGGAGAGAGAGAGCAGCTGTGGCTGGTCTTTGTTTCTGGGAGCTCCTGCATAGAGGCAAAGTTACACATGGGATCATTGCATAGATCTGGAAGAAATACACAAAGCAAAGGTTTAAGTAAGAATACACCTTGTATTTAGACAATTGCTGTGTACCTGGAGTTCAGTTTTAACTGTTTTGTGCAGATTGATAAACACAGAGTAAAGGAGGGTATGCAATTCCTCTTCTAGAGAATATGTTGCATAAATTCCCCTCCAATGCTTCTTATATGGCCAGTAGGCTAGGAATTGGTCATGTGATTTCTAATGATTGGGATAATCAGAATTAAATAGTTATAAAACCCCCAGTTTTAAGCACCTTCAACAGTTGATTTAGGCTGGGTTCACACTATTGAGAATCGGATGTGGGTTTCCCAGCATCCAATTTGCATGTCAGGAGACTGCGGCCGGTTCACATATCTCCAGGACGGCTGCGCGGGAATTGCACAGGAGTCCTTTGCGTCTTCTGGTCTGCTTCAGGTCCGAATTCAGCCCAAAATTTGGACCAAAATTGTACCTAAAATAGTGAAAAGGGACGCACCAGACCCCTGCTGTGAGCAATGAATCTAGCCTTAATCACTTACCGAGTATGCAGCTTATTTATCTTTTAACCCTCTCCTAAGTTCCAGTTTTAGCTAGTACCATGACTGCTGCCCCAGGTTTCCTGTTTAAGAGTGGCTCCTCTCTCTTGAAGTATCCTATGGATCCACCTTTGCAACTAGAGTTGTGTCTTCCTACACTGTGTGCAATATTAGATACACATAGCCCTGTAGCCTAGGTTGGCAAGGCACTCCCCTGCTCCTTCATCTTCCCTCTTCCCCCTCCAATGAACAGACTGTCTGGAGACTGCAATGTCCATAACTCTTTCCTGTTCATTGAAGCTCAGGGAAGCAGCACTGAAAGCAGAAGTCAGCAAAGTTAAAACTGTGAATGCTGGGGTAAGAATTTTACCTAATAGTTAACTGGGGAATGTTTTTTTCATTGTTTTCAATGTGTTAACCTAAAAAAACGCTGAGGGTTTATTATTATTTTTAAATTGTGTAATCAGCAGAGATCAGGTGACCAAATACTTGATAAAAGGCTTAAAGTGGTTGTAAACCCTATTCATGAAAGTTGAACTAAGCACATATATCTGTAGTGTTTACTTATCTCTCTCTAAAGCTCTGAGTGTCATTTCTTTCTAGTGCTTCCTTCCTCTGTAATCAGCATGAGTCACTTCTGACAAGTCCTCTGACACATGAGATAACATGAGCTGAACATTTGTGTCGGGGAGGTTATAGGGAGATAAGCAGAGAGCTTGTCTATTCAGACTACAGCTCTGCATGTTCCTTTGCCTATGTGGAGTGGGGGTGTGTCGCTTTCCTACAATCAGCTCTCACACAGTGTAAATCCAGTCTCCCCACCCACAAAGCAAGGTCCATAAAGACAAGGATGAGCGAGTTTGGGGTGGAGGAACTTGACTGGCCTGCACAGAGTCCTGACCTCAACCCGATAGAACACCTTTGAGATGAATTAGAGCAGGGCCTGCGAGCCAGGCCTTCTCGTACAAAATCGGTGCCTGATCTTACAAATGTGCTTCCAGAAGAATGTTTAAACATAGACAATAGACACACTCCAAAACCTTGTGGACAGCCTTCCCAGAAGAGCTGAAGCTGTTATAGCTGCAAAGGGTTGGTCAACTCAATATTGAACCCTACAGACTAAGACTGGGATGCCATTAAAGTTCATGTGCGTATAAAGGCAGACATCCCAATACTGTTGGTAATATAGTGTAGGTTAAGACTTTGGACATTCAAATATTTACATATACCTAACAAACAGCAAATAAGCTTCAAACAAGTGGTCATTGATATATATATAGCTGTAAACACTCTAGAGCTCATCCTGCTCCCCCAACTCCCCAGAGAAGAAAGAAGAAAGACTTGCAAGCCACAACTGTGGGGGGAGCACATGGTAAGACAAACTGCTGAAAGAAGAAAGAGAACAATTTTATTGTTTTTGCTGTAATCTTTGAAAATGAATTGCTCCACAGTGCCTGCAGCTAAAAAGGTCAGTGTAAAGGCTAGTCAAATTATATGTCAAAACCTTTTTATTTAACTTTTGGATAAATTGTGGAAGCACTTGAATATCTATCTTGAAAAACAGCAGTCTTGCTGACTGGTTCACCAGATAAAATAGCATATAGGATATACCAAAGTTAATATAGGGTGGGAGAGAACAAAGGAAAAGAGACACTGTTAGTAATTCAACCATGTGTTTTTCTGGAAACTGGATACCACTTTAAAACTAAACTTTGGAGATAGACGTGGTATCCCTATCTCTGGTAAAAAAAAAGAAGAAAAAAAAAAAAGACACCAAAGGGCCCATGAAGGAAAGTGTTGCAATCTTCAACATCCTTCTGTCTGAAGTAGTTTCTGTCAGGAGAACTAGTTTTACCATGAGGTACTTCAATGGAAATTAAACCATTAGAGCAAAGGGTGCTCTTAGACCCAAGCCTAGGTCCCACAAAGGGAACAAGGATTTCCCTCAAGGTCATATATAGATTGTCATCTGGAAGAAGCATCTGGTCACTTGCTTTTGCACCCATCTGCAGCCTGTGAAAAGATAAAGTAGAGATCTGTACCTTAAATGGAGTTGTGTGACAGACCAACCACTAGCGCTGACTGTAAAATGTCATGGATATTGGCTAGAGCAGGGAACACAGGAGTGAAAGCTTTTGCTGAGCAAACAAAACAACCTTCTTTCATATCCTCTCATATGTAGCGTTCATGGATGATCTTCTGGTCACCAAGGTCTGATCAACCTTAGATGAGAATGCCTGCACCTCTAATGTAGCCTATTCCATAGCCAGCCTATTAAAAAGTAGTCTCATTGGATTGAGGTGCTGTTACTGACCTTGCCATAAAGGATTTCATTTCATCAGACACAAGGATCAAACAGAAAATTCTATGGCACTGTGACCCTATCTTGTATGACGGAGTCTTTGCATTGGTATCCTGTTGCAAATATCAGAAGTCTCCATGAGAACTACTGCTGGAACGCCCATAGGGTAAATATTCGTATGAGGCACTTGTTGAAAAAATATTCTGCCTAACCGGACCAAAAATTTTGCTTCCCTGACAAGAAGACCAACCTTAACTGACTAATTGGTTCTCTGCCCCATGAAAGGTTTCTTTGCAAGATGTAACAAGAAAAGACTTGGTGTCCACTTGTCATGCAATGGTGGCTACTACTGTCTTGTTGTCAACCTTACTCAGCCCCCTTGAAGATCATGAAAGGCTTGCAATGCTAGAAAAGGCTTCCTTCCATTCGAGATATCTAGGGAGTCTGCGCTTCACAGCGCTCAAATGGCCTTGCACTTGTTTCTTCAGATGGTGTACTCCCCAGCCCCAGAGACTGGCATCAGAATCATCCTATCTCCTGGGCGGAGAGGCATGCCTCTGAAAAAAGCACAGTGGTGATGTCAAAAATTCCAGTTCTTTTTGAATTTGTATAGGCACAAGGATTTTCTGATCCATAGACAGCCCAGCTCATAGGTTAAAGAAGGCAAATTGAAGTGCCCTCATGTGCCACCTGCCCCAGGATACCACCACTGCCAACAAGATGTTCAAAAGATTCCTGGGGCTGTGCCAATTCTGTAAAAGGCAGACACCTGAACTGGAAGTGACATCTGGCCATCGCAAATCTCACACGCCTCTGGTGCTCGGCATTGATTGGTACATGGAAGTATGAGTCAGCCGGTTGATTGATACCAACTGGTCCTCCTGCTGAACTAGGAAGTGTGGGGGAAATACTGCGCCAAACCTGGGTTTTATCTAGCAGCTGGCACAACAATCAGACGTGAATTGTGTAAAGCATAAGGATAAAAAAGTGCAGCGCTTAAGTAATCAAAGTGTCCCTGGTTTTTACATACAGCCGCACAGGGAGGTAGGAGCCTGTGGGCAGGAATGTCTAACAGAAATTTTTCTAGTGAATACCCACGTGAGTGGGTGTATCAATAAAGCTTTATTGATACACCCACTCACTGTGACTGTCCCTGTGACTGTCCGCATGGACTCCATCTTGAACCTCTTGGTGTGTATGAACACATTCGATTCCTTCAAACTGAAACAGGCCAAAAGGCTCCTGCCTTAAGTACTAGAAAGGCCCCCAGATGATTCTATGTTTCCGGCATCACTGGCATGATGGCCTTGTAGCAGTATAAAAATCTTGCAAAAATGTTCTCTTCTGAGATCTGTTGAATAAATTCAATTAATTCAGTGGTCAACTTTGGAAATCTCCCTTGTACTCCCACCTGTCTTCTGGACCCACTGGTCTTTGATGATTGTCGTCCAAACCCGCCAGAAGGAGGCTACAATCATCAACTTCACTCAGGCCCCCTGGCCCCAACTAAAAGAGACTGGTTGGATGCACCTTTAGAAAGACTTTCCAGCCATCTTAGCAGCCTGCTCTGGACTTGATTTCATGTCAAAAGTAACTTTGAGACACCTCCACTGTGATCTGTTAAATCTGCAGCCTGTCCTAAAAGATTTGGCCTCCTGCACCTTCTGAAGTTCAGTAGGCTTGAGTGAAGGATGGAGGCTTCCTCTTACTAGTCTGTGGCCACCGCCCAGACTTTTCGTCCTGTTATTCGCTTAATTGTGTTGTTCAGCGTTTGGCCAAACAATAACCTCCCATTATAGGAAATGTCAAAGGCTTGTGTAGAACTTCCACCTGCCCTCCAGTGGCCGTAACCACAATGCTCTCATAGCAGTGACTGAGTGCGCCAGCGCTTGTACTAGGTCTATCAAAAGCATCAACCAACAGTCAGTTGCTAGGTTCCACTCTTTCCAGAAACTGTGCCAAATCTTGTAATTTCCAGTGTTGAATGTAATGCTATTTCTGAAGTTTATATAGCGAAGTTAACTCTATTGCTAATTGGCAGGCAAACTCTATCACTGTATAGATTCCGTGAAAGCCTGATGGCCAGATCACCACAATTTCTGTGTTCCAGATGTGTTTCTGCATGAGTGTTTTTGATGCATTCTCAATGCGTTTTGCCACTTTCCAGATGTGTTCCATACAGAAACAATGCAACATTCTACTTTTGTTGACTGCACTAGAATGTGCTGTACTGGTGTGAACTAGGTAATTGGAATCAAAGTTAGACACTGTCCATGCGTTCTTGATGCAGAATAAAAATGCACTGGACTGCAACTGGTGTGAACAAGTCCACTTTCTCATCCATATGATCTCTGAAGGTAACTGAGTTATAAAAGGCAAAGACACTTGCTGCCCCAGACACTAGAGGGTAGCATCCACCCCTGGAAGTGCAGTACACATCAGCCATCCTATTTGGATAACAGGGGTGAACAGCGGCGCTAGATATGGTGATAACATAAAATTATATAGCAACTGGAATATAGGTATACATAAAATGTGTGTGTGTGTGTGTGTGTGAGTGAATAAACACACATAATATTAAAACATTTGTTTAAAATATAATGTCCATAAATGATCCGAGATCTTGTACGATTAGCACCTGGAGGCAGCTCCCTTAAGCCCCATACACACGGTCGGATTTTCCGATGGATTCTGTCCTATCAGACAATGTTGTCGGAAATTCCGACCGTGTGTAGGCACCATCGGACAGTTTCCATCGGATTGTCCGACGGACAAAGTCCTATCTCCTGCTGGATAGATTTTTTGACAACAAAGTCCGATCACACCTAATCCGATCGTGTGTAGCGAATTCCGACGGACAAAGTTCTACGCATGCTCAGATCACATTACAAGACCAAAGCTATTGGCTACTAGCCTCTACGTAGTCCCGTCGTAGGCAACAAACATCACCACGTTCAGAATGATCGGATTTTCCGACAACTTTGTCCGACCGTGTGTACGCAAAACCAACATTGGACAAAGTACAACGGACATGATCCGACGGACCTGGTCCTCGGATAATCCGCGCGTGTGTATGGGGCTTTAGAGTGAAGCGATGGGCTCTGTGTAGAAATGGGAACAGAGGGGTGCCAGACTTATATGATTTATACTGCACTATTTAATAAAAGTAAGTAGTAACTCACAGGTTAAGTTAGATGAGTTCAGTATGTGGTGAAAATCGCCAGTCCTGGAGTCTCATAAATGTCTTCCCTTTGCAGCCTGGGGCACTGGTGTGATCTTACAGGGATCCAGAGAATGCTGGGAACCAGGAGATAGGAAACAAAAAGCAGCTGATCGTGACTTCACAGGAACAGGAAATGTGATTATTCACAGTGGCCCTATCCTATTTGGATAAAGCTTATCGAACCTGTTACTGTAAATTGGTCTTCTGACGAGGTCTCTGTCATCCTTCATCAATGAGCGCTTTGCGCTCCATCATTGTGGGAAAAGACCATTCTTCATCAATGAGCGCTTTTACGTTCTGTCATTATGGGTTTTGCTCGTGGCGTGGATATTTGCAGCATACTTTCTGCTATAGTCGCCTTAATAGGGTTTAGAATTTTGCACAACCACATCCGTGTGAGGCAACCTGTGCAATTTCATTGCTCTGCCACTGCAGACTGCATGCAGGCCCAAAATTCACCATGAGCTTGCTGAGGCATTTTTCTATTATGCTGGCATAGATGCATGTGCCAATTTATTGGATCCTGACCCTTCAAAGGGTAAGTGGAAACAACTCCTTTAGAGTGTATTGACCACATGCTTAATGAATGTGACAACCTGTTAGGTGTCGTCATCATGTGATCGTTGATGTCCCAAGTTGCCCCCTCCTACCTTTGCTAATCTTCTGTGCCACTAACAGGTGTGGCAAGCTCATATTTGCACAAAATATATGGAGAAAAGCATATTACCTCTCACCAAAAATCAGGTACACTGTCTCTTTAAGAGCCATCTGCCTTTATCCACTCACTTTATAAGCAGAAGCAGGTGAGCCCAGACAGCACTTCCAAAGGCAGACAGCAGACACAGCCAGAGTCTGAGACAAAAAACTGTCAGACTGTCAAACCCACAGAAGTACACAGCATCGCAAGGGAGCCAGGACAGCACATCCAGAGGCAGACAGGAGACTTGGTCAGAATCTGAGGTAAGTCCTTTTCCTGGCAGGACTGTAGAGAGGGAGGGAGAGAAGCCCTTCCAACTGCAGACCTCAAAGACCATTTACAACATTGCATGGCATCTGGCGTTTCCCATCCTGTGCTGCCCATCTCCCTGCACCCTGTGACACCATTCACAGCCACTCTCAGACTGACAATAAAGCCAGGAAAGCAGGGCTTTATAAAAAGACAGGAAAAAATCCCAAAGGGAGAGGCAATGATGACTTTGCAGAGCTCTTATGATACCACACCTGTACAATGTCAATGCTGTTTAAGCATCATTTTGCCCGCGGCCTTGGCACAAAAAGGCACCCAGTTTTTAGAAGGACTTACCTTCAGCATTCAGGGTCTTCCAACTCCACGAGAGGCTGAACATGGAGGGATAGGTTCGGTAGGGGAGGATGCAGAAAACAAATTACTTACCAACTGCAATCAACAGGTGGCCTGGAGCAGACCGAAAATGAAGAACATCTTAGTTTGGGGAGGGTCTGTCTTTTATTCAGCGAGGTACAGGTGGTCATGTGGGGTTCCGGAAGAGGTGTTAACCCATTGTGTGCTGACGTGAGGTGGGCCAGGAAACTTATGTTTATACTTTCAGTCACATTTGTTTTTGGCACTCACTGGGTAAAGAAGAGACTACAAGAACCTACTGTTACTGCAATGGTTAGACCAAATTACTGGCAATTCTAAGGATGGGTAAAAGAAGAGTCAATGGCACTGCTGTTTTAAAATTCTGGTCAGAAGAAGGCTTGAGCAGTATGCAGAACAAGACAAGGAAGACAATGTAGAACATAGAAAACAGTTGAAAAATTGTATGCTTTCACTAGAAGAAAAAAAAAACACTTTGAATTTATATAACAAATGTGTTTTATGTAGAAAATTGAACCAGTAAATATATAAAAACATACTATGAAAGAAATACACAATTAACAATTGGTTCTATTTTTTTTTAATATATAACATAAAAAGACATATAAAACAACATTCTATATAATTCTTGAAGCCCCTACAAAGAAAAATATATTGTTTACTATTAAAAAAAAACTATACTAATATACATCTTTGAAAACTGTTTAAGTTAGAGAAACAAATGTATAAATACCAGTCCAATCCAAATATTAATACTGTAGATATACAGTACATCATAGGTCAAAATAGCAAAATGTGGGTCAAAGAATAATATATAAATTTTACAGGGTTAAAAACACATTCAAAGGATTTCCAATATTTTGGTAAATTGACAGCAAGTGTCCCAGAAAAATTGACATATTTGGGCAAAATAAAGAATAAGAACCCGTGTTTTACATTTAGTAAACTCCAGTAACAGCAACCATGAGATACTCCTCAGCAGGACGTAGCATTTGTTATGCATTAGTGTGTCGGAAAAGGACATGCTCAGGGAGAAGGATTAGTCACCACTATGGCCTGTAGCCTCCCTGCAGCTGATTTCCCCCCCAATACTGAGTTGCTTTCCCTTGTTTCACACTGTGTCTATGTTGCAGGGGGCAGCCATATTGGTAGGGCTTTGCTTCACATGTGAGAACTGCCACCCACACTGGTAGGAGAATATTCAAAAATTGGAAAAGCGAGCTGGATGAAACATAATTCCACAGAATAAATAAAGCAGAAGCAGGAAGATCTTTTCACTGCAGGTCCTCGGGTACAGCTTTTTTCTCCAGCAAACAGCACAATAGTAACATCACCAAATCATACTTCAAATCTTGCAAGTCAAATAGTCATAGGCAGCATTTCCTTAGATGATCTCACACAGAAGACATATAAGTGTAAGTCTATAGGCACAGGAGTACCTAAAGAATAGTCACACACCAGGAAATGCACTATTTTTTTTTAGAAGAATTCAATGAAATAGGTAAATCATTCAGGGGAATGATTAGGCACAATTAACATTTCTAGAGGTTCCCTAAAATATAGCAAATCCTTAGTTTTTGTGTTCCGGTCCATGCTGCTACATTATAAATTGGGGCATATAGTAAAAAAATAAAAATTCAGATATGGTTACCACCAAAAAAAGAGGATCTGTTTCACATGATACAAATTGCCTTTGACTCACCAAGTAGCATTCATACAATTTGGTAGCTGTTTTGGTGAAAAGATGATCTCTTGGGTATTTGAAGAAACCCCAGGCCCTTTAGAGACCACCACCTTATGCTGCATTAGATTTAGCCCACATTTAATGTGCCGTAGCAAAGTGGTGCATCCTAAGCATCCTGTCACAACTCTGGAAAAGGCTGAAGGGCATTTTGTCGGTTATCTTTCAACTTCAGCACAATAATCCTGGCAAATACTTCTCCTTGCATGTCACATGTGTCGATGAGTTTTCGAACTTTTGCACTCCTTGTGCGCTCTGATTTTACCAGCTCATAGTCCTCCTTTAGGATGATTGTGTTTGAAATGAGAGCGTCCAGGCACTGGTTGAGGCAAGCCTCTGTCATCTGACTCACAATTTGATCTCGTCTGGTTAGAACCCACCTCAGGGCTGGACAGACAAACTCTTGCTGAAGACGGGGACTCCTGACAGCTAAGGATAAAGAGGAGCAAAACTGAGTGTTATTATTACCCTGAACGTTTTTCAAACATTGGGAGATTTCAGCAAAATGTCACAATTTTTTGGGGAATGCATAAAACTGGTCATATTGATTTTTTTTTTCTTTTTAGCCAGCAAAAAAAAAAAAAAAAAGATTCATTCATCCACAAACAAGATGGATGAAGGAATCCCCCCCTCACTAAAACATTGTATTCTGACAGCAGCACACCCACTACTGAAGCTGAAGCTGATTATCAACCCTAATGCCCTGTACACACGATAGGATTTTCCGAGAACAAATGTTGGATGTGAGCTTGTCATATGACGGCCTCCTGGAAATTCAGGTCCGCACTGTGGCCGTCATTCGGCTATAGCGCGGACGCCAAGTGGTTAAAGCTTGAAGCTCCAAAACACTGGAAGAGAAAAAAATCTATTATTCTCTATGGAGATGGTTCACATCTCCACTACATGTAGCCTGAAGCCAAATGCCTGACGCTCAAAAAAGTTCTGGAGCTTTTTTTGTAGCTCGAATCGGGCAGATTTGAGCATTTTTGGTATGTTTTTATTCTCATAGAAATTAGCGCATTTTGTAATAATATATTTTAGTAATAATATATAAATGTAAAATAAATAAATACATAAATACACAAATAACTAAAAATCATCATAAATAAGTAAAATAAATAATATGTAATAATACATTAATAAATAATAATTACCCTCTAACCTTAAAAAATATACCAAACCAAACATAAAGATTATGCTTAGAATTATTATTTTTTTCTTTATTTCCCTTAGCTCCAGACAGAAGAACTGTTACTACTATTATTGCGGTTTATGCTAATCATCACTAGTTTAACTGTTGATGTCCCATTTGCCTTATCATTTACTTGATTTCCCGTTAGATTTTAGGTTTTCTACACCCGGTGATGATTATGTACACTTATTGCAACTGTCTGATCTGCAATTCAGAATGCATATTGCTATGTCATCCTCTGTATGATACTGCTGTAACTCCTGATTATATCTTTCAATAAAAACATTTAAAAATTTATATTAAATACATTATTATTTTTATTATTATTAATAATAATAAAATAACAATAAACTTCCAAACTCATACAAAAAATACATTATTAGAAATAATAATAAGAATAATAATAATACATTTTGTGTTATGGGTTAGAGTGTTTAGTTAATAATTATTATTACATTTTTTTAAGGGTTAAAGTTAAGGGTTAATTATTTATTTATTGTTATTTAGTATTAATTTATTGAATTTATTTTATTTTTTATTTACGATTTTTATTTATTTGTGTATTTATTTTACATTTATTTATTCATTTATTATTATTCGTATAACATTAAATAAAATAAAAAATAAATAAAATAATAATAAATAACCTGAACCCCAAATCCTAATCCTAACCCTAACCTAAATTGAACTCAAACCCCTTACCCTAATGAAAAAAACATTATAATAAATGAATAATAATAATAAAAGAAGAAATAAAAGCTAATGTAGAAGCTAAAAAAGCTAAAATATCTAGCAACAAATAATGCAACAGATAATAGTTCTCTATTAGCTAATAAAAAAATGGCAAAGCCCAAAAATGCTGCATACAAATGCGCAAGTCATGCATAAAAATGCGCAAAAATTGCACGGAAAAACTATGGAAATTCACTCAAAGATGCTACGTTCAGGTGTGAATGCAGCCTGAGTGGTGGATGGTTGCAGGCCATGCATACACAATTTTGAATGTTGGAATCTTTGAAGGTGGCAGGGGGCAGTGCTGTGGTTGCCAGCTGGGGATAACAACAATGATCGACCAAGAAAATCCATCTTAACTGACCAACTTTACTCAACTTAATAGTCAAGTTATGTCAGTCCACATTATACGGCACCTAACAAATATGTGAAACAACCATACTGAATCTCAAAACATTTATCCTTAATATTCTATAGAAATAACATTAATTTGCACATACGAGATTCTGGTCTGCCAGGTGGGAGGCTAGTTAGTTGACTATATGATGGTGGTGGTAGACTCTCATTGCCTGTAAAAGAAAATATACATTATAGATATTTTTTTTCCATTTCCTACTAAGCTTTTTTATTTAAATTGGAGTCAAATGTGTCAAGAAAAAATAGTTGTATTCTTAGCGGCTCCAATCAGATAGATGATTAGGCTTGAGTTACTAAACTTTGCATTCAGATGCCGCAGTACTTGGTGCTAAGGCTGCACCCAAACTGGGCGATTAGCTGTGTCCAGTACACAGTATCTCAGAAAAGTGAGTACACCCCTCACGTTTTTGTACATATTTTATTATATCTTTTCATGTGACAACACTGAAGAAATGAGACTTTGCTACAATGTAAAGTAGTGAGTGTACAGCTTGTATAACAGTGTAAATTTCCTGTCCCCTCAAAAGAACTCAACACACAGCCATTAATGTCTAAACCGCTGGCAACAAAAGTGAGTACACCCCTAAGTGAAAAATTTCAAAATTGGGCTCAAAATATTTTGTGTGGCCACCATTATTTGTCAGCACTGCCTTAACCCTCTTGGGCATGGAGTTCACCAGAGCTTCACAGGTTGCTACTGGAGTCCTCTTTCACTCCTCCATAATGACATCACAGAGCTGGTGGATGTTGCGCTCCTCCACCTTCCGTTTGAGGATGGCCCACAGATGCTCAATAGGGTTTGGGTCTGGAGACATGCTTGGCCAGTCCATCACCTTTACCCTCAGCTTCTTTAGAAAGGCAGTGGTTGTCTTGGAGGTGTGTTTGGGGTTGTTATGTTGGAATACTGCCCTGCGGCCCAGTCTCCACAGGGAGGGGATCATGCTCTGCTTCAGTATGTCACAGTACATGATGGCATTCATGGTTAGTGGTTACCTCAATGAACTGTAGCTCCCCAGTGCGGGCAGCACTCAAGCAGCCCCAGACCATGACACTCCCACCACCATGCTTGACTGTAGGCAAGACACACTTGTCTTTGTACTCACCAGGTTGCCGCCACACATGCTTGACACCATCTGAACCAAATAAGTTTATCTTGGTCTCATCAGACCACAGGACATGGTTCCAGTAATCCATGTCCTTAGTCTTCAGCAAAATGTTTAAGGGGTTTGTTGTGCATCATCTTTAAAAAGAGGCTTCCTTCTGGGACGACAGTCATGCAGACCAATTTGATGCAGTATGTGGCGTATGGTCTGAGCACTGACAGGCTGACCCCTCACCCCTTCAACCTCTGCAGCAATGCTGACAGCACACAAACGTCTATTTTCCAAAGACAACCTCTGGATATGACGCTGAGCACGTGCACTCAGCTTCTTTGGTCGACCATGGTGAGGCCTGCTCTGAGTGGAACCTGTCCTGTTAAACCGCTGTATGGTCTTGGCCACCATGCTGCAGCTCAGTTTCAGGGTCTTGGCAATCTTCTTATAGCCTAGGCCATCTTTATGTAGAGCAACAATTCTTTTTTTTCAGATCCTCAAAGTTCTTTGCCATGAGGTGCCATGTTGAACTTCTAGTGACCAGTATGTGGGTGTGAGAGTGATAACACCAAATTTAACACACCTGCTCCCCATTCACACCTGAGACCTTGTAACACTAACGAGTCACATGACACCAGGGAGGGAAAAGGGCTAATTGGGCCCAATTTGGACATTTTCACATAGGGGTGTACTCACTTTTGTTGCCAGTGGTTTAGACATTAATGGCTGTGTGTTGAGTTATTTTGAGGGGACAGCAAATTTACACTAAAGTGTAATGTGTCCTTCGCGCCGCTATGTAATCATAAACTAATAATCACTACAAGTGCTAAAGTGCAAATGCTAATAATAGTGAATACAATAAAAGTGTTAAAATATTGTGATAAATATCGAAACAAAAATGAATGAATAAAATTCTGTGTCATAAAAATTGCTACCTGCCGCAGAGTCTAAAATGTGCACCAACACACTTAAATGAAGATAAAAAAGTAAAAGTGACTCAGCGCATAGTATAAATATAACATCAAGTGTCCATGATCAATCCTAAAATAGTGGTAAAAAACAAAATGGAAAAAATATCTAAAGTGAAAAATACGACAAAAGACTAAAAACACCAAAAAATATGTCCAAGAAAAAAGTGTCCAAATAATCTAATTAGTCCGTGCTAGGAATGCCGGTATAGATAAATAAACTGGGGCTCCGGTGCTTATCTTCTAGTCTCTAATTGTATATCACAAAAGTACATGGAAATCTGCCGCACCTATCCTCAAATAGGCTCACAGGACTCTCACCTCCAGATTTCTTTGAATACTGCAAAAAGCTGTTTTCTTTTGCTGCTGATTAAACTCCTCCACACGCTGAACTGTGTCCTTGAATTGCCCCAAACTGTTGATCCAATCCGCTAAAACCTCATCAAACAAAGAGACAAGGGGGAAGGAGGGCAAAGAGGACTTCCATAGTGTAGTGGTCTGGACGGACGCAACCGGAAGTGCAGTGAGAACAGCGTGTAACAGCGCTTTGCTTGATTCCTTGCCTGTTGTTATTATTTTAGATGTAAGGGCGCAATTTTTATTTATAAATAAACTCTTTATCTTTAAACTACTACACTATGGAAGTCCTCTTTGCCCTCCTTCCCCCTTGTCTCTTTGTTTGATGAGGTTTTAGCGGATTGGATCAACAGTTTGGGGCAATTCAAGGACACAGTTCAGCGTGTGGAGGAGTTTAATCAGCAGCAAAAGAAAACAGCTTTTTGCAGTATTCAAAGAAATCTGGAGGTGAGAGTCCTGTGAGCCTATTTGAGGATAGGTGCGGCAGATTTCCATGTACTTTTGTGATATACAATTAGAGACTAGAAGATAAGCACCGGAGCCCCAGTTTATTTATCTATACCGGCATTCCTAGCACGGACTAATTAGATTATTTGGACACTTTTTTCTTGGACATATTTTTTGGTGTTTTTAGTCTTTTGTCGTATTTTTCACTTTAGATATTTTTTCCATTTTGTTTTTTACCACTATTTTAGGATTGATCATGGACACTTGATGTTATATTTATACTATGCGCTGAGTCACTTTTACTTTTTTATCAGCAAATTTACACTGTTATACAAGCTGTACACTCACTACTTTACATTGTAGCAAAGTGTCATTTCTTCAGTGTTGTCACATGAAAAGATATAATAAAATATTTACAAAAATGTGAGGGGTATACTCACTTTTGTGAGATACTGTATATGCGGCTAGAAAACTGGCCCTGGATGTAGGCAGTTTGCATCCAGGGCCAATGCATGGAACATCTGGTGTGAGTGGTTACATGCAAATAGTGGTGGCACCAACCACTGATTTGTACAGGGTGCATGTTGCTAGATTTACTGGCAACAAGAATTGCAGATGCGCGCCAGGAGTTGCCAGTATGAATGATGCCTAAGGCCCCTCTTACACGAACGGACCACCAATTTCCGTTTTTCAGGCTGACCCGATAGGAACACCCAATGTCCTCTATGGGGAGGTGGATGTCAGCAGAAATGTATGGCGATAGATTGGATGACAATAGAGGATAGCAGGCTCTGTCCACCCCATAGACAATAGCGGGATCTGACCTTGTCCACTCTCATAGCAGAGCTAAATGGTTAACTGCCCATACAAGGGATAAATAATGGATAATTTCTAACGCGTTTCGAGGATTTTCTTCTTCCTCAGAGCCTAAAAAGTATTATAAAACCAGGTGTGGTCTGCTTGCTAGAATCAGTAGGATGGATGGTGCAGCGCTTGATAAATATTATGGGCAGTGTTTTTTATTGTGTACCAAGTGAGATTATTATTGTAATGTATCTATATTTATGAATACGTAGTACTTTCAAGTATTCATGCACTAGACCACGCGCCTTCTCCATGTCTCCATGCACACTGGGATTAAAAAATAGCGTTTTTTTGTACATAGCTCAGGTGGGTTTAGGAGAGTTTTGCGTTTTTTTTCTGCCAGAAAACTCCAATCATAAACGCAAACCAGAAAGGTTTTTTTTCCTGCCTCTAGACGTTGAGCTTAAAATATGCATGGACACATACATTATATTATCATAAGTATTGGGACTCCTGCCTTTACATGCACATGAAATTTAATGGCATCCCAGTCTTAGTCCATAGGGTTCAATATTGAGTTGGCCCACCCTTTGCAGCTTCAACTCTTCTGGGAAGGCTGTCCACAAGGTTTAGGAGTGTGTCTATGGGAATATTTGACCATTCTTCCAGAAGCGCATTTGTCTGAGGTCAGGCACTGATGCGGACAAGAAGGCCTGGCTTGCAGTCTCTGCTCTAATTCATCCCAAAGGTGTTCTATCGGGTTGAGGTCAGGCCAGTCAAGTTCCTCCACCCCAAACTCGCTCATCCATGTCTTTATGGACCTTGCTTTAGGCACTGGTCCAAATCATTTGGTGGAGGGTGGATTATGGTGTGGGGTTGTTTTTCAGGGGTTGGGCTTGGTCCCTTAGTTCCAGTGAAGGGAACTCTTAAGGTGTCAGCATACTAAGACATTTTGGACAATTTCTTGCTCCAAGCTTTGTGGGAACAGTTTGGGGATGGCCCCTTCCTGTTCCAAAATGACTGCACACCAGTGCACAAATCAAGGTCTATAAAGACATGGATGAGCTAGTTTGGGGTGAGGGAACTCGACTGGCCTGCACAGAGCCCTGACTTCAACCCAATAGAAAACCTTAGAGATGGATTAGAACAGAGACTGCGAGCCAGGCCTCTTCATCAATCAGTGCCTGACCTAACAAATGCGCTTCTGGAAGAATAGTCAAACATTCCTATAGACACACTTCTAAACCCTGTGAACAGCCTTCCCAGAAGCGTTGAAGCTGTTATAGCTGCAAAGGGTGGGCCAACTCAATATTGAACCATACGGACTAAGACTGGGATGCCGTTAAAGTTCATGTGCGTGTAAAGGCAGGTGTCCCAATACTTTTGCCAATATAGTGTAGGATAACATTGAGCTGCTTCTACAGCCAAAGCACAAAACTCCTGTAGAAGCAGTGATTTTCAAACCAGTGTGCATGGACCCTAAGACTTGATACCAAGTTTGAGGGCAGCAAAGCTATTATTATTATTATTATTATTATACTGATTGAAAATAGTTGTCAGTATAGAGGAATTAGAGAAACCATGAAGAGAAACATAGTTACATAGTTAGTCAGGTTGAAAAAAGACAAAAAAAGTCCATCCAGTTCAACCATAAAAAAAAAAAAAAAAAATATCTCAAGAAAATATAAGCTGGTCCAGAAGTCTAATAGATTTTAGCAGTTTTCAGCAGAAAATAGGAGAGTTAAAGAAGGAACTGGAATGTAGAAAGAACAATATTGAGATATGAGAACACAAGCCACCACCACATTTATTACCAGGTATATAGAGGTGGCTGAACGTTGGGTTTCCTTTCTCCGCACTTTGTACATTTTCAGTGTTAGGAGGCCATGCTTCATTGCAGCCTAAGAAATTAAAGATATTACCAATTATAGGCTTATATATATTAGTTTATAATATACTGGTGGTAACACACATAGGTGGGAGTGTTGCACATATTAGATATTGATATAGGCATGGGTCTGAAATCAATAGCAATCTTTGTTTTTTGAACATGGCAAATAATAATGGCGATTCTCAACCAGGGTTCCTCCAGAGGTTGCTAGGGGTTGCTTCAGCATTGGGCTATGCCTGCCTCTTGGATAAGTTCCCACCGACACCATTGATCTTTTTAGCTATCTGTAAGGAGGTAATACTTCCCAATGACCACAAGTGCAAGGACCATTCTTCCCACTGACCATCACACTAATGTATCATGAATTTTTAGCAGGGGTTCCCCGAGACTGGAGAACTATTTCAAGGGTTCCTCTGTGTTGAAAAGGATTGAGAAAGGCTGGTCTATAGAATAGCTGTATGTCAAGTAGTGATCAGTAGTGTGCACTGTATGTTTGACATTTTTTTGTAACACACATGCAGACTATTATGCCGCGTACACACGACCGGACTTTGACAGCAAAGGTCAGACGGAATCTGTCGGACAATTTGATCGTGTGTGGACTCCATCGGACCTTTTCTGTCCAAAAATCTAACGGACTTTAGAAATAGAACATGTTTACAATTTTTCTCGCCGGAACTCTGCCGGACCCAGTTCCTATCGAGAAATCCGTTTGTGTGTATGCTAGTCCGACAGACAAAAAACGACGCTAGGGCAGCTATTGGCTACTGGCTATGAACTTCCTTATTCTAGTCCGGTCGTACGTCATCACGTTCGAATCCATCAGACTTTGGTGTGATTGTGTGTGGCCAAGTCCGTTCATTCGGAAAGTCCGTCGGAACTCCGCCGAAAGTCCGTCAGGAAGACCGTCTGACCTAGTCCGTCAAAGAGACCGCTCGTGTGTATGCAGAATTAGTCTTTTGTTACATGTGAGCAGTATAGCAATCTTATATAACATAGAAGCAGTCTCTAACAAGCTTGTGTTCGATGCCAGCAGTCCATGACAGGCATTTGTTACATGTGATCAGCATCTGACAGGCTTTTGCTACATGTGATCAGCCTCTGACAGGCTTTTGGTTAAATGTGAGTAGCCTCTGAAATAGTTTGTTGGAAGCGTGAGACCACTAACAGGCTTTTGATGCATGTGAGCAGCCTCTAAAAAGGTCCACGCTATGCTTTTTTTATTTCTGCCAAAGTGTGTGGGTACTCAGCACCTCCCACACTTGCCCTCTGTCTAAACAGCACAAGGAATTACAGCACAGCAAGAAGTGGGAACAAGCCATGGGAGAGAAAGCAGCTGGGCCAGCCAATGACAGGGGTGAAGCCTGGCCAGCCAGTGGGAGGTGAGCAACAGGACCAGCCAATGGCAGATCAGTTAATGGGATGCCCGCAAAGGGGCAACCAATTGCATGTGTTTGTTATTGTGCTGATTGGTAGTTGAGTTGTCATAGAACCACAGCTCAACCACAAGGTTGAGTACACAAGGCCTAAGACTTGTAGTAAAAATGTTTAAGTCATTGTAATACTAATTCTAAAATAAGATACATACCTTCACTTGGACTTGGTGATTTAGGAATAAAACCAATAGAAGCAGACATGTTGCCCTGGGTATACATAACAGAAACAATGAGGTCAGTGACAAAGTATTAATATTTTTTTACAAAGTTTAACTAGCCTTTCCAAGTTATAGTTACAGTGGTATTTCAGTTGCAGCTATTTTCAAAAGCCACAGCAAAGAAAACTTAAACTACCTGAGCGCTTGTCTATGACAACCAGTTAGTAGGTTTCATCTTTAAAATGGAGACGAGAATCTGGTTTCCACTCTAGTTTGTTACAGTATTCTTAGCTTTCTTTTTTTCTTAATCTGTCCCACTATGGAAGGACTGCTAACAGAAGTCCACTAAATCGCAGCATGCACACCAAAGAAAGTGCCTTATGCTGTTGTCACCAAGTCACCTGCATCCCTGGAATTAACCAGCAACATATTGCAGCAAAAGGTATCCGGCGCCAGGACCAGAAATCTTTGTGTAAAAAAAAAAAAAAAATTATTTTAGCTTTATTTTTCAAGCCAAACTCAAAATGTTGACACAGATTTTATGATGTGCTGCTACTTTTTTAATAAGAAAATAAAAAGGTTCTTTTACACAAAGTACTTTTTGAAGTCCTTGGTGCAGGACACCCTTTTACTGCAATATGTACTGCCAAGAGTAGTACATGACCCTGGTCTAGAGCAGTTCACATAATTTGTTTAAATTATTATTTTTTGCTGAGCACAATAGGGACTAGAGCTGTATCACATATATGATTAAAGAGAACCCACAGGGATACAAAAATATGGGCATTGCCATTGCTGACTGTTGGTGCAGGATCTAGGACTTACATGCTGATCCTTGCTTAACTATCTATTGAGTCAGTGACCTGGAAAGAGTACACAAGGTAGGATATGAGAATTTTAGATGTGTAAATAGTTGTTCTAGGCCAGGGGTCTCCAAACTTTCAAAACAAATGGCAAGTTTACTGTTCAGACTTTAGAGGGGGGCAGATTGTGCTCAGTGGAAGGAATAGTGCCCCATCGTTGGTGTCAGTGGCAGGAATTATGTCCTATTGTTGGTGTCAGTGAAAGGAATTAGGACCCATTGTTGGTGTCAGTGGTAGGGATAGTGCCCTATTGTTGGTGTCAATGGTAGGGATAGTACCCTATTATTTGGTATCAGTGGCAGGAATTATGTCTCATTGATGGAGTCAGTGGCAGGAATAATGCATCAAAGGCAGGATAAAGGCAAGCAAAGTGCCGTATCTGACCCCGGGCCAAAGTTTGGAGACCACTGTTCTAGGCCATTGTTTTACTAGGTAATGAATCCAGGGTCATGATTGGAGTCCTATAGCTTACACTCTCCAAGGCAATTCTACATTTCTTACAGGTATACATCCAATAATTTCTTTATTTAATTTTGGATAAAGAGGGAAAGGGTAAAAATCCCTGTAAGTTTATTTTTTGCTGTCTGTGTCCTGTTGGGGTGATTTGTCTTCATTTTCTGTCCCAGAAATGCAAATAGGAAGTGAGGGAATCTCCCAAAGTGAGAGGCATTCCCCTCTTAGACAGTTGTTACTAAAACAGGTGTCCTCATTGGAAGGTTCACCCTCACTTATTGTTTTGATGACTAAACTTTTGGACTTTTCATCACTTTCTGTCAAATTGTTCAAATAGTCCCCAGGACAAACAGAAAGTATAAATCTCCATTGCAAGGACACGCACATCAATAGAAAACCTCATAAACCGAAGAGGCAAGCACCCTATAATATTATTTATTGAGGGTTAAAAAAAAAAAAAAAAAAAAGAGGAAACAGATGATAAAGAAAAATTGCCAAAAACATGTTCCTCCACCAAAGTTTCAGGGCTTCAGATGACCCCTTTCACAAGGTGACAGACACCTGTGCGATTGGGAACAGGGCTCTGTGAGGCCCCAACCCCTGCCTGTTGTTCTGTGAGGCCCTGAAACATGTTATTGAAAAAAATAATCAAGATTTGATACAAAATATATATTTGTATTACAGTTTAAAACAGTTTATTGATATGAATTATTTATTTCTACTCTGTATTCCAAAGGCTGTTTTTTTTTTTTTTTTTTTTAGCCTTTGGCATCTGTTCTGTTTATCCCTAAAACATTTGAAGCTCGTTACAGGGTGCTGGCTTTTTATATTTTATGAGCAATAATACAATATTACCAGTAGCCGTGCACTCCCAGTCAGTGGCATTTGGGGTCAGGTGCTAGATGTATTTGTCTAGCAATAGGAACCTGACTGGGGGACTACCAAAGGCTCCAAACTAAATTATATTATCAATACATTGTAAAGTCAATAACTTATAAAAATGTAATAATACCATCATGGCATGCATATGCAAAATTCACCCTTTGTTATTAATAAATATTTAAAACATACACCCACGGGGAATCTAAGCTTAATAAATGTGAAAAATAAGCTGCACTCTAAACTTGGCTCCACTAAAGCCCCATACACACGGTCGGATTTTTGCATGGATTCTGTCCGATCGGACAATGTTGTTGAAAAATCAGACCGTGTGTATGCACCATCGGACAGTGTACGTCGGATTGTCCGACGGACAAAGTCCTATCTCCTGCTGGATAGATTTTCCAACAACACGGTCCGATCACACCAAATCCGATCGTGTGTACGGTTGTCCGACGGACAAAGTGCTACGCATGCTCAGATCACATTACAAGACCAAAGCTATTGGCTACTAGCCTCTACGTAGTCCCGTCGTAGGCAACAAACGTCACCACGTTCAGAATGATCGGATTTTCCGACAACTTTGTCCGACCGTGTGTACGCAAAACCAACATCGGACAAAATGTTTTTTTGTTTTTCCATTTATCATTTTTTATTGAAAAGAAAGAAGAAAAACATAGCCAGGGAACATGACATATGTACAGAGTACATTGTATGAAATGAAATAACAATGGGTACATCTTCCTTCACATTTTGGGGAGGTTAACAGAACATAAACGAAAACTTAAATGGGGATATCGGGGGGGGGGGGGGGGGGGAGGTTGGGAGGTAGGAGGGGGAGCAGAGAGTTAGTAGAGCAGAGGGTCCAGGGGGAGGGAAGGAGGAGAGGGGGGGGGGAAGTGGGAAAGGGGAGAAGGAAAAGGGATGAGAGAGTGTGAGAGAAGGAGAGAGAGGAAAGCGGGAGAGGACAGGGAGACTCTGCCTGGGCTGGCTGGGTGGATAACAACCTTTCGAGACATGTAGGGTGCTAAGAGATATATGCTAGGATACGATTTCCGCATAGGGAGTGGAATATTTAAAGGCAAACCAACCGGCCCAGATCTGCTTCGCGAGGTCAGCTTTCCCCCTTAATGTGAGGGTCATGTCCTCCATTCTGTGTATGTAGTCTACTTTCAATAACCACTGACGTAGGGACGGTATGGTCCTCGTCTTCCAAAATTTGGGGATGAGTGATTTAGCCACGTTGAGTAGGTGGGGGGTCGCCGAACGCCTGTAAGGGCCGATTGGTTTGCCTGTACAGTGAAATAGGACATACCAAGGGTCATTGGGAACATCACAACCCTGGATTTCTTTGATCCAGTATAGAACTGCCAACCAAAAGGGACGGAGTCTGGGGCAATACCACCAAATATGGGCGTGGTTCGCCCTCTCTCCACATTCCCTCCAGCAGAGGGGCGAAGTTTCTGGAAACAGTTTGTGTAGAATGGCGGGGGTGTAGTGCCATCGGGATAGGAGTTTATAGTTAACCTCTGCCATTTTGGAAGCCCCTGATGAGGAGTGTGCCATTATTAGGATGCTCTTCTTCTGATCCGGAGATAAAGTCCTGTGGAGGTCAAGCTCCCAGCTATGAATAAATGCCGGGTTGCCGACAGATTGAAGTGAGAGGAGGGCTTGGTAGAAGTAGGAGATGGGTTTCTCAACAGGTTGGTGTTCGGAGAACGCCAACTCGATTGGCGTCAGGTCGGTTACCGATCTGAGAGGCTTCGGGAGGGAATGGACAAAGGCAGAAAGTTGGTGGTGTTTCCACTGATCCATGAAGGAGATGGGGAATGTGCTAAGTAGGGTTGGTAGTGGAAGTATCTCTGATGAGGAGGTAACTTGGTGTAGTAGAGTTTTCGACCCCAGGTACCATTGTTGAGAGCTAGATGGTATGTTGCCCGGTGGAAAATAGTTATGGCCCAAGAGGGGGAGTAGAGGAGAGTTATAGTTCCATGCTTTTGATTTACATATGGAGTCCCACACCGCTAGCGTAGACAGGGTGAGAGGAGCGGTTGTGGGGGCCAAGAACCTAAATTTCTTGGGTATCCACATATGTGTTGAGAGTGTGGACCCGGATAGGTCAGATTCGGGTGATACCCACAGTTTAGTTTCCTGACGGTACTTCCAGTCGGAGAGTCTGTTTAATATAACCGCCCGATAGTACAGGCTATAGTCCGGTAGAGCGAGGCCGCCCTGATTTTTGGGTTTAATAAGGAGAGACCTCGGAAGTCTTGGCCTCTTCCTGTTCCATACATATTTCGTCGTCAGGGAGTTCAGCAGTGAAAAAAAACCTATCGGGATTTTGTACGGGATCATTTGTAGTAGGAAGAGCACCCTGGGCAACACGTTCATTTTTATGACCCCCACCCGACCCAACAGAGAGTGTGCAAGTTGTGTCCATTTATGCAGGTCTGAGCGTAACGCGTTGAGAAGAGGAATATAATTCGTCCGAAAGAGAGCTGCTGGGTTGGGGGTGAGCTGTATCCCTAGGTACTTCATGTGCTTAGTTTGCCAGGTGAAGGGGAAGGATTGTCTAAGGTGAGTGGTTGCGTGAGGGGGGACAGTTAGGTTCAGGATTTCTGATTTTGTTCTATTGATTTTGAAGTTGGAGATTTCACCGAACGCTGTGAATTCTGACATAAGGTTGGGTATAGTGATTAGGGGCTGTCTGATGTAAAATAAAATGTCGTCGGCGTAGGCCGCGTATTTATGTTCCGTCTCGCCCACCACTATCCCATGTATGTTGGGGTTGAGTCTTACCGTGGATAGGAAAGGTTCTAGCGAAAGGGCGAATAAGATAGGGGACAGGGGGCATCCCTGGCGCGTGCCATTATATAGAGTGAATGGTTCACTGAGCGTACCGTTAATGCGCAGTTGTGCTGTTGGGTAGTTATAAAGAGCTTCGATTTGGTGAAGGAGGGGGGTGTTGATACCCAGGTGTGTCAGTGTCGCCATGAGGAACTCCCAGTCCACCCTATCAAACGCTTTCTCAGCATCCGTAGATAGTAGGAGGGTGGGCTGGGAGTCCCTGCGGGCATGGGCTATGAGGGATAGGGTGCGAAGGGAATTGTCCCGGGCCTCTCGTCCTGGTATGAAGCCCGTCTGGTCCCTTGACACCCACTGAGGGATCAGGGGGAGCAGGCGGTTCGCTATAGCCTTCGCGTAGATCTTGGCGTCGATGTTTAAGAGTGAGATTGGGCGGAAGCTTCCACAATTAGTTAAGTCCTTACCTCCCTTGGGGATGACTGTTATGTGTGCATGTATGGTCTCAGAGCGGAGCTGGCTGCCGTCTGCAGTCACGTTGGCATAATTTGTCAGTCGGGGAATAAGGGTGTCCGCGAATGCTCGGTAGTATGCCACCGTGAACCCGTCAGGTCCCGGGGCTTTGCCACTTGCCATGGCTTTTAAGGCTTGGTGGAGCTCGTCTGATGTGAGTTCTCCCTCTAATGTCGCCAGGGTCTCGGGGGAGAGGCTGGGAAGATTAGCCTTGCTCAAGTAGTCCCTGATTCGTTGTGTTTTTTCCTGCTTGTTGCCTATAGAGTGCTGGACCTGGTAAAGGTGCTGGTAGAATTCCCTGAACTCCTTCGCGATCCCCGGCGTGTCATACACCAAGGCCGCGGAGGAGCCCCGGATCTTAGGAATAAATGACGCAGCTTTCCGTTGTTGCAGTGAGCGTGCAAGAAGTTTACTGGGTCTGTCACCCCATTCATAGAACTGTTGGGATATCAAGTGTGTGCGCTGCTTGTGTTCCAGGTGTAGCAATGACTTCAGCTCCTCCCTCTTTTCAGTGAGGGACTGAAGTAGAGCCACGGCCTGGCTGGCCTTATGGAGTTGTTCGAGCTGTCTCACTTCTGCGAGTAGTGTGGTCTGTCTATGAGTGCGTTCTCTCTTTCTCCTGGCGCCAAGTTCGATAAGTTTCCCTCTAATATGGGCCTTATGGGCTTCCCATAGAGTTCCTGGTGAGATGTCAGGGGTCGCATTATCTCTGAAATAGTGTGTCAATTCTTCCCCTATCGCTTTCGCGTCTATCTCGTCAGTGAGTAAGCTATCGTTCATTTTCCAATTAGTTGGTTTCAGGGGTAGTGAGCGGACGTTAATGGTGAGGGATATGGGCGAGTGGTCCGAAATGGGTGAGGTCTCTACTATTGATTTGACTAGAAGGGGGAGGTGTTGGTGGTCAATTAGGATTAGGTCAATTCTCGAGTACGTTTGGTGTACCGTGGAGAAGTGTGTGTAGTCACGCTCGCGTGGGTGCATGAGCCTCCAGGCGTCCATGAGCTGGGAGTCATGCATTTGTCTGCGGATGAACCTTAATTTCTTGTGCGACATTGTCGAGCCACCTCTGGAGGTGTCTAGGGATGGTTCCAGGGGTGTGTTAAAGTCCCCAGCTAGGAGGACGCATCCCTCGGAAAATTCACGCAATTTCCTGAGCGTGTTGGCAATAAAACGTGCTTGGTCTCTGTTGGGTGCGTATAGATTAGCCAGGGTGCATGGCATGGTGCCCAGGGTGCCCTTCACAAACAGGAAGCGCCCCGAAGGGTCGCTTAACATAGAGCCAAAAGTGAACGCGGTACCCTTGCGGAATCCAATGGCCACTCCTTTGGACTTGTGGAGATCAGACAGGCTGTAATACCACGTGGGGTATGAGGGGGAGTGCAGTTTAACTGTGGTGGTGTGTGTAAGGTGAGTTTCCTGTAGGAAAACTATATCACCCCTGAGGCGGTCAAGGTCTCTATAAAGGGCATGTCTCTTCCCAGGGGCGTGGAGGCCCCTGACATTAAATGAAATTAATTTTGCTTGGGTCATGGTGGTTCCTGGGGGTGTACCGCGTTCACAATCAGGTCAGAATACATTTCCACATATAGTTCCCATAGGGCCCAGGCAGAGCCTCGAGAAGAGCGGGAGAAGAGAGGAGGGTGTGAGAGAGGGGGGCAGGTAAGGGAAGGGATGGAGATGGGGGAGGTATTGGGAAGGTCAGGGGGGATGGGGGAGACAAAACAAAACAAAAACAAAAACAGCCAAGACCGTTCCATCAGGGCGGTCGTGTGAGCACGCAAAACAATGCGGTGCAAGGGTCGGGCACGCGTCCCGCACCGCACCCTCAATCCCCCCGCCCCCGGGGGAGCGGGGGGGTGAGGGCGCCGCACAGGGCGCGCACCGACATGGGGGGGCCGTCGCAACGGGGCACCAGCCATTGGAGTGGGGGGAGAGGTGTCCCGGTGCTCCGGCGCCGACAGAAATCTGCAGACCTGCAGGAATGTTACAGGGGGGAAGGGGTGGGTGACCAGTGGGGGGAAAAGGAGTGTAATCAAGGCATATACGTACAGTCAGCAAATGTGGTTGACCAAGTAAGTTTAACACAAATAAGAACATAGTAATAGAAAACATTACTAACATTACTATGATCGGGTGACCTTCGGGCGAAATCAGCCCTGTGTCTCCCCGATGTAGGCACACTAAGAGCAGCGCAAGTTTTTAAAATAAAATAAGACAAAACAAATTCACACAGGGTTCAAGGCCCCGTCCTACCCGAGTACCCGGTGCGGAAGTCCAACGCTGGGGGCTTGATGGGACCTTCTGTGGTATGATGAACTGGGTATAGAGACCGGTTGAACACCGTAAGCCGGTACCGGGGGGTAGGGCGGTCGGTCTGAGAGGTTGCAAACTGGTAACTTATAACTCGGGGGAACTGACGTCCAGATCGTGGAGAAACACAGGGAAAAACTGTAAGGCATCTGGGGCGCTCTGTTGGCCAACAAGAGGCTCGATCAGATGGGCTCGGACAGATCGGTCGATCAAATAGCAGGTTGGGTTACCGATGTCATCCGACAAGGCGATAGGCTCGCTCCGGAGGGGCCGACTTCAGTCGGGCGGAGAAGGTGAGGTGGATGGTGGAGATCGATGTCTTCGGTCTACTTTGTGCCAGTGGGAGTCGCTGGTTCCAGGCAGCGGCGGGAGGATGTCCGTCCATCCCGGGAGATCCGGTGGGGGTATGTTGAGGTCGCGGCAAAATTTCTCCAGGTCCTCCGGGAATCGGAGGACCGCTGTTTTCCCTTCCATCTGGGCGATCAGGGCAGCCGGGAAGCCCCACCGGTACTTAATGGAGGCTGACCGGAGAGCTTCCGTGAGCGGGCGTAGAGCCCTACGCCTGTCCAGGGTTTCCTTGGCTAAGTCCGGGTAGAAGGTGAGTGAGGCGCCGTCAAAGTCCAGCGGAGCTGCGTCCCTCGCTTTCTTCATAATCAGCTCCTTCTCCGGGAAGTGATGGACTCGGCAAATGATGTCTCGCGGCATGTCTGTAGGGGCCGCTCTGGGGCGCAGGGCCCTATGGACTCGGTCAATCTTCAAGGGAGCATCCGCTGCGCGGCCTAGTAGGCCGTTAAAAATTCCCTGGACGGACGGGAGCAGGTCCTCATCGCCTGTGGCTTCGGGTAGGCCACGGATCCGGACGTTGTTGCGCCTGCTCCGGTTCTCCTGGTCTTCCAGCTTGTAGAGGGCCATCCTGTGGGCAATCGCTAGTTGTCGGGTGGTAGTTTGCAGGGCCCTGATTGCTGTCGCGTGGCGATCGAGACGGAGCTCCGACTCTTCGACACGGAGCAAGACCTGTGACAGGTCCGAGCGTACCGCCGATACCTCCTTCTTGATGACGCGTTCGAGGCCTAGAAGCATGGAAGCCAGATCGGCCTTGGTAGGTAAGTCCTCCACCAGGGAAGCGACTCCGGCGTGTCTAGGGTGGCGATCCTCCCCATCGGAGCCCGCAGATGATGTGGGAGAGAGATGTCTGTGATCTGGCCTGCTCCGGGAGGCGGAGCCGGACGCTGCGAGGCTGCCTCGTGGTGAGCGGCCTAGGCCGCCCTGGTCGTCCAGGTCTGGGGGATCTGCGGACATATACCTCTTAATGGAGCCACTGGCGGGTCCCTTTTTCGTCAGGGACTTGGTGGTTCTCCTCTTCATCTTCGAGGGTGAGTGGGTTAGGTCTGCGTGCTAATTATAGTTAATTTCGTGCTGTCGGCGCCGGAGCTCGAGGGAAACACGTCTGGTCTAGTGCATAGTCAAGACCACGCCCCTTTCTATCGGATTTTTCGATCGTGTGTATGCAATTCTGACATGCAAAATTCCGACGCATGCTTGGAAACAATTTGACGCATGCTCGGAAGCATTAAACTTCCCTTTTATTGTTTGATAACAGTGCAACTATATAATTTTCATGCCAGGAAGGAGAGCAGAAGAATTGCGAAGTTTGGACAATCAGTACGGAAAGTGTGAGGGCTGTCTCATGATAAAGATATTCATAACCCAGGCGAATACAAAATTAAATTTAAGTTCAACTAATGAGGGTAAATTATCTAGAGACATACGATGAACTTACAGATTGTATAGGCAATACAGAAAAATTTGAAGAGGTTCTCCAGTCAGATGGAATATTGCATCTTGCCTAAAAAAATAATATTACTTATTTGTTGTTGTTTTGGGTTTTACATTTTAAGGTTAACATAATATAAGCCAATTTCATATTTTATGAAAAAAACAGATAAACAAAACATTTGTTTGCAGAGTACTAGATCTTGGACTGTGAAGTGTGTGTTTTTTGTTTCCAGTTTTAAATGTATGTACCTTTAGCTGTTGTCCAAGACCACAGTATGGAATAGGTAGTATCTAACTATAATGCTGCGTACACACAGTCGGAATTTCCGATGGAAACAGTCCGATGGGAGCTTTTCATCGGATTTTTCCGACCGTGTGTATGCCCAACGGTCTATTTTTGTCGGAATTTCCGACGGACTTTGAATTGAGAACCCGTTCTCAATTTTTCAGACGGAAAACCTTTCTATCGGATTTTCCGATCGTGTGTACGCAGCATTAGTCAATACTTTCACATAACATACACTTTGGGATACAGTTATAAAAAAATTGCAGAGCTATTCATCCTGAGAAACTGCATGCACATTCATTGTATGCAAATGCCAGCAAAATCAAATGTTACTAGGCAATTTCAGGACAAGGTCATCCAGTGCCCAGAGCGAACGTGCCAAACTGTGCCCCTCTTCTTTATGTGGTGAATGACCATCTTCTCCATGCTCAAAAACCACACCTGAGCATCATAACTATGTACAAAATGCGGAGGTCAGGATATATTACAAAGTGCAGGAGTAAGGAGTATATAATGTACAGGGATCAGGAGTGGATAACGTAAACACAGTGCAGGGGTAGGGAATAAGTAATATACAATGTGCTGGGGTCAAGAGTGGGTAAAGTACACAGTGCAGGGATCAGGAGTATATGCACCCTGACTTGCTCAACTAAGTTCTGGCCTGGCTGTCTGGCCTGGCTTTAGGATGCAGGAGCAATATTCAGAGGTCAGTAGGATAAAGGGCAGTGTACAGAGGTCAGTAGTGTGTAGGGCAGAGTACAGAGGTCAGTAGTATGTAGGGCAGTGTACAGAGGTCTGTATTTGGGAGCAGTACAGGAGTCAGCAGCTATGGCAGTTTATAGGGGTCAGCAGAGGGTAGTGGATGGGGTTAGTAGGCGAGTGGACGGTGTCAGCAGAGAAGTGAACCGTGTCAGAAGAGCAGTGGACCGCGTCAGAAGAGCAGTGGATGGTGACAGCAGGGCAGTGAACAATGTCAGTAGGGCAGTAAACAGTGTCAGTAGAGCCGTGGATGTGTCAGGGCAGTGGATGGTATCAGTAGGCCAGGGAACGGTGTCAGTAGGCCAGTGGACGGTGTCAGCAGAGCAGTGAACCATGTCAGCAGAGCAGTGAACCGTGTCAGAAGAGCAGTGGACCGTGTCAGAAGAGCAGTGGACCGTGTCAGAAGAGCAGTGGACCGTGTCAGAAGAGCAGTGGACCGTGTTAGAAGAGCAGTGGACCGTGACAGCAGGGCAGTGAACAATTTCAGTAGGGCAGTAAACAGTGTCAGTAGAGCCTTGGATGTGTCAGCTAGTATCATTGGGGAAAAGGCCCCTGAGAATTGCTCCCCCCTTTTTTATTTTGTTATATGGACTCTATCGGCGAAGCCCAGTGGGACTATGGTGGGGTTGCTTGTTTTTGCTATGACGAGCAATTTTGTCAGCGCAATGCAGTCCGACCCTCTTTACAGTGGGACTACAAAAACGTCATTCTCTGGATGAAACTGATGTCGTCTCCACAGAGTTTGGTTCCTCCCTTTCAGGGTGGGGCCAAGGGTGCGGCAGTCTCTTTACAACCTGCCGCAAATCGCAGGAGGTTATGTTGGCAATTCAATGCCGGATCTTGCAAGTTTGACACCGCATGCTGTTTCCGACATGACTGTTCAGGGTGTGGAGGGTCTCATGCGCTGTCCAGATGCTTTAAGCAAGGCAAAGGAAAAGGAGGTGATGCTGGAAAGAAGGAAGTGAAGGTAGAAAAGATGGCGCCTTTCCTAAAGTGTTCTTCTAACAGGGAGGCAGCTTGTGCGTTGCAACTGGGTTTCTCGTAGGGTTTTTCTGATACCCTGCCAGTTGCTGGTTGTGCCTTCTATGGCAGGTAGCTTGCAATCATCACGTTTACATCCAGTGGTAGTTTTCAGGAAAACTTTTCAAAGTAGTTGCTTTGGGTCGCATGGCAGGCCCCTCTTGATTCACCGCCAGTATTTCCCTTTGGGTATTATCCTCAAAAAAGAACCGAATAAGTTACACCTCATTCATCACTTGTCGCATCCTAAAGGGGGTTCAGTGAATGAAGCCATTGATCCGGAGCTTTGCATGGTGTCCTATACTTCTTTTGATATGGCAGTGTCGTGGGTTCCTAGGTATGGTAAAGGTATGTTGTTGGCCAAAACTGATATTGAGGCAGCCTTTCGTTGGTTGCCGGGACATCCTAGTTGTTGACGTCTGTTGGTGTGCAAATGGCAAGGGCAGTACTTTGTTGATAGATGTTTACCAATGGGCTGTGCCATTTCTTGTTTGTTGTTTGAAATGTTTAGTTCCTTTTAGGAATGGGCGGTTCGGGATGCTTCCGGGCCTAATTCAGTCATCCATGACTTAGATGATTGTCTTGTGCATAGGGCCTGCTGGAAGTACTATCTATGTCTCACTTTTGGCCACAGTCCATCATGTTTTCCAGTTTTTTGGTGTGCCATTGGCCCCTGACAAAATGGAGTGCCCGGCTACTAAGATGTGGTTGCTGGGTATTGCCCTCGACATAGTGGCAATGGAATGTCATTTGCCTTTGGACAAACTTGAAGATCTGAAGGGGATGGTTTCTGCCACGGACAATGCAAAAAAAAAAAATTCAACTTCGTGCTTTGCAATCTCTCTTGGGCAAGTTGAATTTTGCTTGTTGCAGTATGCCCATGGGCCACGTTTTTTTTTAGATGACTGGCACCTGCTATAGCTGACATTAAGGCGCCACATCCTTATATTGGGCTGGGGCAGGATCAGCGTGAGGACTTGCGAGTGTGGGATTCATTTCTGGTTTCTTACAATGGTCTCTCTCTTTGGCTGGAGCAGGTGATTTACAATTTTGATCTAGAACTGTTCACTGACGCGGTGGGCACTGCTGGTTATGAAACCTACTGTCAGGGTCATTGAAGTGCTGAGAGTTGATTGGTTTAGTGTGTAATTTGGCTGTTCGGGAACTGTTTTCCCATTGTACTCTCCATGGAATTGTGCGCATTCCAGGAGTTGATAACTCCTAGCTGATGCTTTGTCTCGTTTCCAGCAGGACAGATTCCGTCAGTTGGCACTGGAAGCAGAGCAGCGTGGAATTCCATGCCCCAAACAGCTGTGGAACATTGCATTGCCGCTTCCAAGTTCTCAATTTGATGGGGGTGTTCTCGTAAGGATGCTGATGTACACATGGTTCTTCCGCCTATGAGGTTGCCTTGTTCTGGGCTGTCTTTGTGCTGGCCTTTTTTTTGGGTCTTTTTGGTGGGTGGGGGAATTGGTAAGCCGTAACAAACCTGGTGAGGGTGCAGGGGCGGACTGACCATTCGGCCACTCGGGCACTGCCCGAGGGCCCTGGGCCACCAGCCTCAGTAAAACCAGGGACAGTATGTAAAAATCTGTGTTTTTTTTACATCTGTCTCTGAAATGTCCCTTACCAACATTCTTTTGGTCTAAAAATCCAGAGATTATAGCTGCCCCACCTCTCCAGTACCTTCTCAGACAATAGAAACATGCCTGTTTATACTGTGTGATTGTATACTGTGCGTGTGTATACTGTGTGGCCCCATAATCTCTGATTGCCTGGGGGCCCCATAATCTCCTATTGCCCGGGGGCCCCATGAGTTGTCAGTCCGCCCGTGTGAGGGTGGTTTGAGCGTACAGGATGTGTGGTTAGGGGACACTGTTTCTGTTAAGAAAATCTAACACTGATCAGTCGAGGGTTCTTGGATTGAGTTGTGGTGATTCTCTCTTCTCCAGTTTGCCCTGTCCGGGCTGTGGGAGTTTTTTTCACGGTTTTGGCCAAGTGTTTCGGGAGTTTTCTTTATGCATGCGGATGGGACAGCACTGTTTTGATTCCAGTTTAGGGCGGTGTTCCGGAAATGCCTGTTGTCCGCTGGTTGGAGTGCAGATAACTGTTCTTCTCACTACTTTCAGATTGGGGCGGCAATGGAGGTGGTCCAATGGGGACTTAATGACCAGGTCATTCAGCGCTTTGAGCGGTGGGAGTTAGTCAGATTTTGGTAATATGTGCGCCCTCATTTATTATAACTTATAAGGTTTACTATCTGTTGGGTCGGGCTAAGTTGTGTGGTCCGATATAGTTGCCAGGTCTGCGTGGTGAATGGCTCACTCTGTTGAAAAGATCAACAAAGCAAGGATAAAGGTGAACTAGGAGGTAGTAAGTTTTATGTCATCGAGAGCTGGAGGATGAAACCTGGTGATATCTTAGAAGAGATTGTGTGCATCTGAATGCCATCTGCATTGATTTATGACATCTTGGATTGCAGGAGGGTATTCAGCGGGCCTTCTGGTTTGGGGGGCAACATGTGCGTAAGGTGTCACACTCATGTGCTGTGGCAGGGAGTCTATTGGGTCTTTGAAGGCAGTGCTGGTTAAATAATTGTGGAAAATTGTGGGTAGGGCCCATCTGAGGTATGGGTGTCCCTTCCTAACAATACGGTGGTAACATTGGGGTATTAATTAGGTGTTGCTTGTAATACGTAAGTGGTTAAATGTCCCTGAGCTGGTGTAGTTGTGGCTGGGGGCCTTCGATTGGGTGGCAGATACAACCGGTTAATCGTGAGTATATAGGCCTTCAAAGACCTAAGACCGGGCATAAGGCTCTAGCATTGGTACGGGTACCCTGTAGCTCTTTTGTAAGGTGCGACTAGTTGTGGTCACACTACTGATTTTGCTAGCATTTGCACACAATAAATGAACATGCAGTTTACATGCAGGTTCACTTAATGAATAGCTCTGCAAATTTTTTTTTTATAAATACACCCCTTAAAAAAACTACTACTACTTACTCTCTTTATCTGCAGTATTCCTTCCAGAATTGAAACATCATCATAATTTCTAATCACAGGCTCAAGGTCCAACAAACATTCTAGTGGCAAAAACAAAACAGAATTAACATTAAAACATAACTGTTCACCAATCACCCCCATCCTTCCTCCTTTCCCATAGCAGCCAATTAAGAATGGGCTTTTGTTAACACTTGTACCGGTACTACTTACTCAAGAAAGCTGGTCTATCATTGGGATCAGAGGCCCAGCCACTCTGCATTAATGATATAAATGCATCTCGGTGAGGCATGTCTGCAGGAATGCTTTCCTCACTTATGTCTGGCCGTGAACCTTTGGATACACTGAACATGATCTGCATTGGAGTTGTGGCACCTGATAAAATAATCACAGTAATCATTTTGTTAATAAAACTGAAAGTGCCCTCCCAGTGATGGTGCCAGGCGGGTACATGCTAAAGCACCCTTAAAAAAACTTCTAACCTCAGAGTACCCCCAATCAGTAGCCACGATAATCAGAGTCTACATTAATGTTTTCCTATGATATATCCTAGCTATAATTCATTGGCACTTGGCAGCATTGGCAGAGGGGAGTTAGAGACTTAACTGTGTGTCGTTGGTTCATGGAGTGATCCTGCAACTGTGTTTTTAGACACCCAGCCTTATGACGTCATCGACCGAGGGAATGCTGGGCCGATGATGTCCCAAGGGGGCAGTGCCACCCCGCAACGTCACCTGGTGGCCCCGTCCCTGAGACGGCTTTGCAGGCAGACGGCGGGAGGTGGAGGTTTTTTCTGAACCGGAGGGTTTTTTTTTTTTTCGGGTCGGCAGTGGCGGCGGGTGTAGTGGTTGACGATAGATCTGCACTGGGGAACAATTTTTTTAAATAAAAGAATTGTCAAAAACTGCTCACTTCTAAACTACACTCTTTTTTGGTAAATGAGTAGGGGGCAGGATCTGGAGGACCCCTTGTTAAAGCGGGCTTCCAAAATCCCGATAAGCCCCCGCCCGTAGACCCCTACAAACACCGGCCAGGGTTGTGAGGAAGAGGCCCTTGTTTGGTTCAGGAGGGGGGAGGGGGTGCTCGCTCGTTCCCCCCTTTCCTGACCTGCCGGGCTGCACGCTCAAATAATGGTCTGGTATGGATTTTGGGGGGTACCCCATGTGTTTTTTTTAATTTGGCATGGGGTTCCATTAAAATCCATATCAGACCTGAAGGGCCTGCCATGGATGGGGTGGGGGACATGCTGTTTAAAAAAAATAAAATAATTGCGGGCATTGTTTGTTTACAAGTGATCGCTCCGTCATTTGACGGAGCAATCACATTGTAAACGGCTGATGGGTGCACCAAGATGGCCGCCGCTCTGGAGCTAGGCCGAAGCCGCGGCCTTTCCTAAGGCCGAGGCCGCGGAAGGCTCCGCGGATCGCGGCGGGTAATTGCGGTAATGCCGCCCAAATAATGGGAGCGGCGTTACCGGGAGGGGAAGAGTAATCAGTTAGATTACTCGTTACCCTCTAAAGTAACAGCGTTACGTAACGCCGTTTACTTTAATTGCGTTAGTTACATCACTGTCGGCAGCTGATTGGAACACACTTACTGAGTATGCAACTTCTTTATCTTTTAATTCTTGTGTATGTTCCTGCTTAAGCTGGTGCTATGACCACTCCCCAGCTTCATGTGCTTTCTCTTGCAGCATCCGAGCAGCATGGGACTTGTAGTTTTGCAACAGCTGGAGGTCCGCTAATTGCATATCCCTGCTATAGAGCCACTCTTGCATACAGGGAGTAGAGCTGAGTCTCCCTACAATGTGCATATCAGTAGAAACACACAGCCCTATAGCCTTAGATGGCAATGCACTCCCCTCCTTCTCTCCCTCCCTTCTTCAAGCTAACAGACTAACTAGAGACTGCACTGTCCACTGTTAATTCTTTCCACTGAAAACTGGAAATTCAGTGTGCCAGCAGTAAGAGACAAGGAACCAGCAGCATTGACAGATGTAAACAGCAAGTGCTGGGGTAAGAATTTTAACAAATAGTTTGCTGGGAATGTTTGTTTTAGACCCGGTTCACCACATATGCGATGCGAGAACCAGCGCGATTCCAGTGTCGGTTCCCGCATCTCCCTCGCAGGGAGTTCACACTGCCCTCTGCAAACCGCTGCAGGTGTTAATACAAAGTTAATGACACCCCCAGATCGATCCGCAGATTGCAGTGCAAATTGTGGATTTGGACAGGAATCGGTTCGCATGGGTGATCCTATTCCAGTGCAGGAAAAAAAAGGTTCCTGCACTATTTTCGTCCAAATCCAATGCGAGTTCAGCCATACAACTGTATGGCTGAACTCGCATTGCACAGACATTGCATGTGATCTGCAGAGCAATGTGGTGCGAATCACATGCGATGTCTGACATTGCATACGTGTGAGCCCAGGCTTAGTGTGCTCAATATGTTACACTAAAATGCTGAGGGTTTAATACTACTTTGATGGAGTACATAATGAAACAATTATGCATAAGAATTATGCCTTAGCTCTGACTTTAATAAATCAACTTTAATAATTCTGCATAGTAAAAGGTCTGTGCAGTCTGCAAGGCAAAAAAGGGACAATGATTACATTACCTTCATATGGCTGTTTCCTCGAGAGAACTTCCCACATGATAATAGCATAGCTGAAGTAGGAAAAAAACATATATGCATCAATTATACAGTAAGTAACAATGAAACATGTCATAACCTATTGGGTCGCGGCATAAGTGTGAAATCAAAGTCCCACACGAGTGACAGCAAAAAGTGAAGAAGGCCTTATCGAGCCCCTTCAGAATATTTCATTTAACGGCCCCATCCCCCGCTCTCCATCATAAAACATCCCTTGCAGCATCTGGCGGGAGAGGAGAGGGGGGAAGCTGGCTGCACTGTAAGGGGGAGACAGGGGGCGCCAGGAAGCAGAGGAAATCGTCACCACAGGGGGGGATTAGGGTGTGCCCTCGCATTCCCGGCACACCCTGTGCGCACGCCTATGACTCCAGTACTCCAGACTAGTATACATTCTGTGCCTTATGTGTACAAAACCCATGCAAACACTAATTTTAATGTATGTATATGCAACAGGTTAAAGCTGAAGTTTATTTTATTTTTTTTGTTGGATACAGCACCACAGACATTTGTTATGTGTAATGGTGTGTATCCCATTACCTGCAGGCAGCTGTCTCTGGTACAAATATTTCCTGCTGTGCCTCCTTTTTCTATTTTTGTGCTGTGGATTACATGGAGTCAGGGCAGACCCCTAGCCTGACCTGCACCCTCAGTGGAACACAACGTAGTTATGTAAGGCTGGGTTCACACTGCTGTATGGAGCGGCTAACAGGAGGGATCCTGTGTGTCCCTGTTCACTGTTTCAGGTCCGATTCTGGTCTGAATTTTTGTCTGAATTCAGACCTGAAACGGACCAGAAGACGCACAGGACTCCTGTGCAATAGAGAGCCGGTCACAATCTTCTGACATGCGAATTGTGCGAACCCAGTCTAAATACTTTATCCCAAAGGAAAAAAACGGTTGCTGTAACTGCTTATAAATTATTAGGTGGAGTTACATTTGTTATGTTGCATACACACGGTCAGAATTTCCAACAACAAATGTCCGACAGGGGCTTTTTGTCGAGTGTAGGCTCCATCGGACATTTTCCGTCTGAGTTTCCGACAAACAAAATTTGAGATCTGGATCTCAAATTTTCCCACAACAAAATCCATTGTCGGAAATTCCAATCGTGTGTACACAATTCCACGCATGCTCGGAATCAAACAGAAGTGCCGCACTGGCTATTCAACTTCAATTGACAACATATGTGTTATTACCGTGTGTATGCAAGACAAGTTTGAGCTAACATCCGTCAGAAAAAAAACATGGATTTTGTTGTTGGAATGTGTTATTGTGTGTACGCGGCATTAGTGTGTGCAAATCTGCTAGGGCATCTAATACTACCCTCTCCGCAGATTAACAATGATTACTGCCCAAAGGTGCCCCTTTGAAGGTGTGTTACTGGCAAGATGACCAAGTGAAAACAGAGGAGCAAAATAAAAGAGAGAAAACATCTAATGATTGGTAAGCTGCAATAAATTACATGTTTGGTTTTGGGTTTAACACCGCTTTAACACCCAGTAATATTTTCAAACATCAGTCAAAGGATTAGTTTAGTCATTAGTTATTACCAGATTGATGTAAAATACATATGTTATCCGTGAGCAGGCAGTCATTAGCTGAAGTATTATGACTGTCAGGTCCCCAAATTGCCATTTCTTTCACATTCAGTACAGACAACCCCCGGGACCTTTGTAATTAGTACATTGGAATAGGTAAAGTTAACAGAGCTCATACTGTATTTCAGCACTAGAAAGTTCTATGGAGTCAGGTAGAGAGAAGAATGGCCACATTTATGTTTTAATATTGTAATAACATACACTTGACCAAACACAAAAAATAAGTCTATGAATTCAGACTTTGTATCAAAAAATTTAAATTATCTATATTATTTTATATGAATGACAATTAATGTGATAAAAAAAAAATGGGAGAAATCTGGCATACCCTCTTTCCAATTCACTACTTGGTCCAGCCTAATTGGCAGTTTTGATTTAAAGCATCCATCCATCCATCCCCCTCCTCAACAACTGGGGACAACACTATTGACCTATGAACCTGGATCAAAGCACTATATTTTATACACACACTGATATTTTCCACCAAATAAAAAAAAAGAAAAAAAAAAGGAAAATCGGGCTGCAGTGTGCTTCTGTGAATATAAAGTTAATTTATTTATGTATTTGACCTTCTACTTGCCCCTTTAAAACCCCGTACACAAAGGCCGAATGTCGGTAAACATTGGGCGGTTAAAAAACAAAAACAAAATGGGCGACATGTGTGTATGTCGGTCTGTCGGACGCGCATGCTGGAAAACCAGCAGCCAACCGACCCCAGATCAGCGCTCTCAGCCAATGGCAGAGATCGCTGACCGGAGTGTTCTGGCGGGGGGCCGTCCCCCTATCAAAACATAACAGCTCAGCGGGGGAGATCGCTATACTAACTTTGCATAGTTTAGTACCGTGGCTCAGACCGGAGCTGACAGTTTTTTTTGTTCAACCCAGGAAAAAAATGAATAGTGTGTACTCGGCTTAATACTTGCTTGCTTAGTATTCTTTTATTCTGTGTAATGCAAAAGCATTGGGGGGGAGTGTTGCAAATGTAGTGTTTGCCCTGTATCCAGCTCTCATAGAACGCAGAAGGCAGTCTGTATTTCATATAGGCTGATAGCCATACCTGTACATATCATGCTTAACGCTCCCTCTGCTGGTATTGACGTTGGGCTCATACATTTCAGGGGGCATGTAAATAATAGTTCCTCCAGCTGGTTTGTGATCAGTGAAAGACTGTGACAGCATGCGCCATTTTGAAAGTCCAAAGTCAGCAATCTAGAACAAAATAACAAAGCACAGTCAACACATTTCTAATACACATTTTTGTACTATGCAATAGTTTCAGCAGATCCCTTATATATTCAGTGGTCTGTATTATATCTTCAATCTTTGATAGAAATGCAGCCTATAGAGCCTATACTTGTTGAACAATGGAATACTTGGGGTAAGTAGACGTGAATGCTTATTGTCACCTCTCAGAAATGATTACACATTCAGTGGTAAATTATATGTGGTGTGTTAAGCTTTGAGGCTGGGTTCACATCTCCGTGCAGAGCGGCTCACAGCAGGGGTCCGGTACGTCCCTGTTCCCGGTTCAGGTCTGATTTTGGTCTGTATTTTTGGCTGAATTCGGACCTGAAACGGACCAGAAGATGCACAGGGCCCCTGTGCAATCCGCTTCGCAGCTGTCCCAGGGATGTGTAAAATGGCTCCATTGAGAGCTGGTCACAGGCTCCTGACAAGCGAATTGGATGCGGGGAAACCCGCATCCAATTTGCAATAGTGTGAACCCAGCCTTAAAGGAGTGTCGATCAGTGTTGACACCGGCACCATAGTGTCTCATTGTTTTTTCAAAAAAGATATTAGTTAAAGTTTTTGGGGGACATATGGGAGAATTGTAGTGTTGCAAAGGCTGTTAAAAAAGATAAATATCTCCCCAAAAAAAAACAGGCAATGAGATATCTTGTCATCTTTAAAAGTGTGTTGTGAGGGGAGTCGCTTTGGGTGGGGGGCTCGTGAAACCCAGAATCCCTCGGAGAGGTTGGGAAACCCCTGTTTCAGCTCCAGAGGCACCTCTTTTGTATAAGGTACCCTTTGTCTATTAGGAGCTCAGGGTGACTGAGAAAATGATGGACAGCTACTAATGGACATTGAGAATGTGGTTAAGATTACTTCAGATGGGACAAGTATATATTTATCCACAATTTCTCCCAGGAAATATACAAAGACTGTTCCTGGTTTATTTGATTCTAAACTATACATGTTAATTAAAAGAGCTGGTCACATTGGCCTCTGTACAATGTAGGAGACGGATAGTCTGCTACTGGTGGTCTCCTGCTATTGTGTGAAGGTGTCCTGTGTTTATACTTATGATAATGTGTATAGCAGCCCTCAAAATTTACACTTGCCTGCTCGCATTTTGCGAGTAAATTTTGAGGGCTGGCGAGGAAGGGCTGTCTGGTAGCGAGGGGGGGGGGGCGAGCACTGCCAGCCGGAGAGTCCTTTTCCCAGCGCTGACGAAGGGGAAGAGAGAGGACAGAGCCGGCCGAATGCTACGAGCGAAGGGACCATCAATTCAATTGTCGTGTGTTCCCTGCACTCGCTTTCACACACAGCCCCATCCGGGGGATTTGATAGACAGATCACCCGTCCAACACGGGACGAGTGATGTGTATCAAAGTTTCCTGGCCAGGGGGCGGGGCTGTACGGGACATCGAGCGGCGGGAACACACGGCAATTTAAATCAAAGCTGTTCCAGTAATGTCCCTTGGCGCTCATATCAGCCAGCAATGCTCTTCTCCTCTGCTCCCTCTGGTGAGGCTGCATTGGTGGACACGGGTGAGGCTGCATTGGTGGACACGGGTGAGGCTGCATTGGTGGACACGGGTGAGGCTGCATTGGTGGACACGGGTGAGGCTGCATTGGTGGACACAGGTGAGGCTGCAATGGTGGACACGGGTGAGGTTGCATTGATGAGCATGGATAAAGTTGCTTAATTTTGCATAAAACATTTAAGGGTAATTTCATGATATAATTTATGAGGCCGTGTTTAGAGGTGGAATTAGGGGCGGGGCAGGGTAGGGGTTGGGTGGGGCAACAGGTGGCGAGTAACCCTTGAGGCCTGGCTAATAGCTCAGGACTTGAAATTTTGAGCCCTGTGTATAGTTTGTGAGCTAGGAGACCACCTCTGAGTCACCTAGGCTGGTTAAATGACTAGTAAATTAGCTCATGATAATTTATGTTTCTGGTTACAGCTTGTATTTTTAGGGTAATATAATCAGGGTAATATAATAAGGAGGGGGGACCTACTTTTCAAGTGTATAAAAAGTCTGTATCCTTGTCCAATAAAAAACATTCCTTGTTGCAGTTTTGTAACTGAGCTAGTCTCACCTGGTTCTTGGTTACAATATGTGGCTGTAATATCTGATATCTGAAGGTCCAGACTAGAGGAAGCAGTGAACTGACGGAAGCACTCAAGCGGAGTGCGACGGGATTCCCTGACATATGTCTAAAGCCAAAACTTTTTTCTGTGGTTTGGATAGAGTGCTGAGGAGTAAGAATGCCGTCCAGCTTTTATTGCTGTCTATGTCACCATTAGGAAGGTTCATATATCAAGGTTGCCCATGGGACTTTCGCAGAAGTTGCACCAAACAAAAATAAGTCAACAAATTCTAAAAAAATATAAACTTTTTTTGAAATACATAATAAAAGATCTTATAAAAATATGTGAGATTTCTCATTCTTTGGGGATTGAGCTGCACCATTATTCATTGTACCATAGTCTCTGTTAATGCTTCCCATTAGGAAGGTTCGCTCCTGTATTTGTCCTGGTACAAGCATCACCGGGACTAAAAGTGACGGATATAAATGCAAAATACAGAGTTGCTTCCAGCAAAGCAGTATCATTATAGTAAATCTTCAAATGGGGGGAATTTGTTCCAGTAACAACTGTCTAAAAGGGCATTTCTTTCTTTTTAGGCTTCATATACACTTGAACTACTTTGACCGCCGGCCGCGGAAAAACACAAAATGCTGCAAAATTGTGCAGTGATTTTACTGTGGCTTTGTGCGTTTTGCAGCCAGCGGTCAAATTGTTCCTATCCTGAACGCGATTCTTACGCGTTCAGGAGAGGGAGGTTGAACCTCCTCTAACCTTAGCAGCTAATAAACCATCCTAAAAGCCTATTGCCACGTACACACGGTCTGAATTTCTGACAACAAATGTTCGATGTGAGCTTGTTGTCGGACGTGTGTAGGCTCCATCGGACATTTGCTGTCGGAATTTCCGACAACAAAAATTTGAGAGCTGGATCTCAAATTTTCCCGACAACAAATTCCGTTGTCGTAAATTCCGAGCGTGTGTAGACAATTCCGACCCACAAAATTTCATGCATGCTCGGAATCAAGCAGAAGAGCACTGGCTATTGAACTTAATTTTTCTCGGCTCGTTGTACGTGTTGTACGTCACCACGTTCTTGACGTTCGGAATTTACGACAACATTTGTGCGACCGTGTGTATGCAAGACAAGTTTGAGCCAACATCCATCGGAAATAAATCCACGGTTTGGTTATCGGGAATTCCGATCATGTGTACGCGGCATTTGTGTACATGAACACAGGTGTTTATGAAGTTGAGTTTAGGAGCTTTGGCAAAAAAATGACAAAAGCTCCTAAACCCAAGTTTAGGAGCTGCTAGTGTACATAAAGCCTTAGGGAGATTTCCTCTCACTTCCTGTTGTGTTCATGGGAAAGAACATGAAGAGAAATCTTCCCAATGAGACAAAGAAAGCAAAAAAGTAACCAAAACATATTCTGATGTGATACAATATATATGACACCCATACAACCAATAGTAAAATCCCCCAGTGCCATAATGAGGGCCTGTAGAAGGCATGTGGTATTACCCCCTAGAAGGCTGAAAATAGCACAATCATATGTTTTTCATATTCTGCTTCCTTGAATTTGTGACCATCGCTTATCAGGCCATTACGGCTACCATAATGAATGTTTGAGATGTATTGCCTCAGCATTGGACATTTGTCTCAGTGGAGGACACTTTTGATAATTCGCTGGAGGACATTTGAAATCTCAGTCTAAACTCTAGAGAATATGTTTGAAATGTATTATACCCATAGACCTGAGATAAGTATCTCACAAACAGCAAACTCTAGACACCATTTCAGATATGTGGTACTTTCAGATGGCCCGACTGACCTTTTTGTGGCCCGGGGAACCTCAATCTATACTGTGTTGTAATGTGTTGGCCGATTTATGTGGGACTTTATGTATTATATATATGTATTGGATATATATATTCCACACACAGTATTAGTGACCAGGCCAGATATAAGTTGACAATGTTATCTGTTACCCTTTGATGTGTAAATCTTATGCAAGTTGTGTGTGTGTGAGGAATAGCCTTTTAACCTAGATGAACATTTCAAAGGGAGTATTTACTGATAGTAATTAGAATTGAGGGGGGTATTCATGGTAAACATTTGGTTGACCCCCCCCCCCCCAGTGTCAGATCAGTATTTGAGAAGAGAGTCAGGATGTCAGGCAGTCTAGAAGATATATCTCTGAGAGAAGGGTCTGGAGGCACGGGTCTAGGAGAAGATATTCCTTGTCATGTACTCTGTTGGATTTTGCCATCTGTAATAATGTTCTGTTTTGGAAGCCAATAAAGTGTCTCTCTCTGGAGAACGGGTTTTGCTGCGGGACAATACTTTTATTAACTATATTCCATCTACGAGGAACGATTATATTAGATCACTACATACTGTTTCCTTTAGAGCCTCAGAGCTGTTAGGCCAGGACTCCCCCTATCTGCGGGGACATAAACAACGGATGGATGATGGACAAGGCTTTTGCATTGTTTATTCAAATACTCACATTTGTACACAGTGACATTACCTTAACATGAAATTCATTGTCTAGCAAGATATTTGGAGTCTTTAGGTCATGGTGCAGCAATGGGGGAGACAAATTGTGTAGAAAATTGACTCCTAGTGCAATTTCATATAGAATACGAAACCTTAGCGGCCATATAATTTCTATTGATGGGCTTTCCTAGAAAAAATAATACAATTATCACAAACAATAATACGGTGTTACATCCATGCATTGAGTATTACAGTGTTATTCCAAAGCCCCCCTTCCCCCCAAAATGTTTCGTTTTGGACAGAGTAGGGGAGAGCTAAAATCCCTGTCATGTTTTTGCTTCTGTCTGGGACCCCGCTGTTGAGATTTTCCTTTCCTTCCTTTCCCTGTGATGCCTGTAGAAAATAAGAGGATGTGTTCACCAGAAGTTCTAAACATTCCCTGCTCTACTAAGAATGTGTTTTGTTGTAATCTGCATCACTGTGGGAGAGATTTTACAACAGTTCCTGTTCTGACAGCAAGTGACAGGAAATCTCCCCAGTAGAAGCACAGAAAGAAATTAAAACCTGACTCCAACCCTTCTCTGCAGTATCCCAAAATATAAAAAAATGTCACTTTAAAGTATAACTAAAGGCAAAAATGTTTTTTTGTTGTTGGATACAGTGGAGATGAATTAGAAGACTTGTCAGTTTTTATTGCTGTCTGTGCCCCCGTTAGGAGATTCACTCTCTCTATTTGTCCTGTTTACCATTTTCATTGAAAGTGAAAGTAAAAGAAATGTAATAGACAGGGAATCTTCTAATGTGGACACTAGTTCTGCTGATTTTGGGGTCCCCAAGGAATGCCCTCAATTTGCAGGGATTTCCTCTAACTTCCTGTTTGGCTATTGGACAGGAAGTAAAGGGACATCTCTACAATGGGATTGCATAAAAAAAAATCTGATAGGGGTTATAACCCTCCCTTGCTCTATCTAAAACGAAAAAAAAGTTGTCACTTGATATTACCACAAAGGTCTAGGAAATGCAAAATTTCAGTAAGAATCACACTAAAGTGAATTTTAGGGCAAGCAAACACAATAAACTACCCACATTTTTAGTAAAATATAAAAGACGAGGTTGCACCGACCCAACATGTCAAACCTTAAAGTGGTTGTAAAGTCAGCATAGAGATCCTGTAATCCACTCTGTTACAGGATAATATAATGTGCAGTGTGTGTGTTTGTTCAAAATGATTGTGCAAAATACCTTATTTACAGCACCGCTGGGCACTCACGTGACCTGCTGACACTCTCCTTTCCTGCTCTGAGCACCGATTTCCCCTCTGACATCAGCTGGGAGGAGAGGAGGAGAGCAGCGGGAGGTCACGTGAGTGCCCAGTGGCGCTGTAAAGAAGGTATTTTGCACAATAATTTTAAACAAACACTCATTTCACATTATATTATCTTGTACCAGAGCGGATTACAGGATTTTTTAATATTAATGTTACAGCCTCGCAAGCCGACAGGCAGGGAGGGAGGGGGGGGAGAAGGGGAAAGCGGAGAGCAGAGGGCTGATGGAGGCACATAAACTGATCACGGTAATCATGGATCAGCAGTCACGATTACCATGGACAGCACAGATAGGGGGGACACAAGAACTGGCACAATCAACCAGGTTTTTTAGAACATAGAGAGGGGCAAATAACACAGCACAAGCACTGTGTTGTGTATCATGCTTTAAAGGATCAGGATCATTTTCTTTTCTTTTTTAGGATTACAACCACCTTAAATTTTTGTGAAATGGCGACTAACTTCAGGGCCCTAAAGTTTCTATAGGCGACACTTCTAAAGACCCCTATAGGTCATCAGTTTAGTGTTACAGAGGAGGTCTGGTGCTAGAATTATTGCTCTCACTTTGCCGTGCGCAGCAATATGTAACGTGTATTGCAATCAACGTTTTCACACATAGGCGCCCCCAAAGTGTGCGTTTACATTGTACGTGCGTATATGTGGGGGTCCTCAAAAATTTTATCTTTTGCAAACAAGCTTGGGCATACATTTATTTTAATGGCCAGAATAAATTAAGATTCTGGCAAATGAAATTAATAAACACCCAAGCTTAAACGTGCATAAATGCATTTGCAAAAAGGGAGATTTAGCCATATTTTTGATGCTGTATTTCTCCTGAAAGAGAAAGGCATTTAGAAGAGCTGGGCAAACACCCCGTTTGTATGAGGTCTTAAAGTGTATTTCCACTTTTGCGGTCATATTTAAGGAAACCCCACTATAAGTTTATTTAATGTGCTCCTATTCACACAGCATACCAAAAAAAAAAAAAAAAACACCAAAAATATCTCATACCTTTTAAGCTGGCCACACACTGTATTTGTTTTTTTCCATTCAGCCAGTGCACTGAATGAAAAAAAAATTAACAGATTCCTCCATCCAAAAAGCTAAAGTGGATGGAGGAAATCCCCCATCCACAGCTGCTCTTTCAGAGCACTGCACTGTATACTGATCAATGGATACAGCCGCTGATTGAGAAAACGTTTCCAACATGCAAAATTCTTGGCAGAAGTTGATCAAACAATCAACTTATGTTGAGTGGGGACTGCCTAACACTGCTTGCAATTTAGCCAGTCCCATAGCTCCCAACTGTCCCTGATATCGAGGGACTGTCCCTGATTTGGAGAAATGTCCCTCTGTCCCTCTTTCCTCCTCATTTGTCCCTCATTTTGGTCTGATCTATATAGAGGTATATAAAAATGCACTTTTTATCTATCAAAAGGTGTTTTCCAGCACGAAACCTTTCATCTGCATGAATTGCTGCATTTGTAAATTCCAAAAGCCAATATAAAGGAATATTAGTGGTAAAAAAAGCACTTGTTGGTTTAACCAATCTTGTTTTTTGTACAATTCCCCTTTAAGGGGGCGTGGCAAGGGGTGTGTCCTATGCCTGCATACTTTTGCTGATAGGTGTCCCTCATTCCCATCTCAAAAAGTTGGGTTGTATGCAGTCCCTGTTGAACCAACTAAATTTCGGTAAACATTTTCCCAGCCCCCTCATAACAAGGAGAAATAAGTAGAATCTTTCTTTGCTGGAAGTTCAAGAAAAAAAGCATTTGAAAAACGTAAGTTGACTATGAGAATGAGGACATGTAAAAAGAAATATAAAGTAGGTGTCGTTTCTATGTTGTCATCGCCACCTAGTGGCCATAATGGAAATCAGGGATAAAAAAAATATTGTGGCCACTACATGGCACTGACAATAAAGGAACCACACGTAATAGAGAAAGTACACCATATAGGGTTGCCACCTTTACTTCAAGTCAAACCCGAACACTTTAGTGGCGCACAGCAATTTTTCTTTTTTATATTGTATAAACTATACATATATTTTGCAATTAAATAACATTTCTAATCATATGAAATTATTCACAAGAGTCCCCCATTACATCAGAGTCCACAGAGTTCCCCTTTTACACCTAAAACTCGTAGAGTTTTCTATACACTGTAAGGGGGGACTCTGCAGACTGATGTGAGGGAGAACTCTGGGGATTCTAACATAAGGGATGCTCTGGGAACCCTGATTTAAGGGGGAACACTGAGAACTCTGATGTACGGAGAAGACTCTGATGTAGGGAGGAACACTGTGGCCTCAGGTGTAAAGGGGAACTCTGATGTAAGGGGTGCTCTGAGAACCCTGATTTGCCTTAGTGTACTCTTTCAGAGACAGGAGAGAGAAGGGGGGAGACTTCAGACACAGCTCAGCTCACTCACCCCTTGGCAGTCAGCACCTCTCATCAGATGTATCTGAGGTTACTGGACTTAAAATATCCCACCCCCACTTTCCTTTTCTGAGGCACAGCGCCAGGGATTGGAGTGTGGGCAGACACAGAGGGGTAGGGGCAGGTGGAAGAGGTGCAGATTGAGCCCTCTCTCCTCTCCCATCTGTGGGGGGGATTGTTAGTGTTGGGTTTGGGCATGTGAAAGAGAGTGTAACACACACTCTCGGCTTACACGACTGCAGCCAGCAACCCTATTGGGAAGCCATAGTCTGGTCTAAATAATGTGTCTGGGTTTCAGGTGGTCTGAAACCCGGACGCATGATTCCAAACCCAAACTGTCCGGGTAACCCTAACACCATAGCTCCCAACTGTCCCTGATTTCAAGGGACTGTCCCTGATTTGGAGAAATGTCCCTCTATCCCTCTTTCCTCCTCATTTGTCCCTCATTTTGGTCTGATCTATATAGATGTATATAAAAAGGCACTTTTTATCTATCAAAAAGTGTTTTCCAGCGCTAAACCTTTCATCGGATTTCTAAATTGCTGCATTTTTAAATTCCAAAAGCCAATATGAAGGAATAGTAGTGGTAAAAAAAAAGCCTACCGGAAGTGGCTCTTGTGCCTCAACGAGAGCTCCAGAGGAACCAGAAAGTAGAAAGCTGTTCTAAACAGTGGTCATTTGGCGCTTGTTACGGCGGACTCTGCAGATTCTAAGGCACAGTGCACTTTTATGCTTTACATGTTTTTATCTGTGGTACGCATTTTGTACTAGGGGGGTGTGGGCCTATATTATTCAATAAACCTATTTTTTCCAAACTGTACTACGCTATATGCACATTATTTTTCCTATATGTGGGGAATCTGAGCATTAACTACTGAAAGGAGGAGCGGATGTACTGAGGATTTATTGAAAGGCCTATTTAAATTTAAGCTCTGGTGAGTGCATCCCCATAGGGGAGTTATTATCGCACGTGGTGGATACCTGGGTGAAAAGCATATGGTGGAAGCTTTCCTAAAATTCACATGAGAGATTATTTATAATTTATTCATCAGTCTGTGATCGTTCATTTATTCGTTTTATTTTCTACGGTTATGTCCTCGGTTCAATAAGGGCAAAAAGCGCTGCTGCAATATTTTAAAAGACTTTTTATGATAAGAGACTTTTTTTTACAATATTGCCATATTTTCCAATTCTGTGTTTATTAAGTGGCTGCTCTTACCATTGGATGGTATTATATATGTATATGTTTTATCCACTACATATTAAGGGGTTTACATCCTATTAGCGCGGAGGGGTGGACCTAAGGGCGGTTTTATGGTTACATCCTTATAAGGTAAAAAAAAAAGCACTTGTGGGTTCAACCAATCTTGTTTTTTTTTTTGAACAATTCTCCTTTGAGGGGGCGTGGCAAGGGGTGTGTCCTATGCCTGCATACTTTTGCTGATAGGTGTCCCTCATTCCCATCTTAAAAAGTTGGGAGGTATGGGTACACTAGTACAGCAATCTTTTGTTCTGATTATGGAGATGCTTGTCACATCTGAACAAGAGACATGTATAAAAACACCCTTGTAAGAGAAAGTGTCACCTTAACAGAAAAAGATGTACATACCTCATGTAGCAGCTGGTTGAGTGATCCATTGGCCATGTATTCTGTCACTATGCCAATATTGTCCTCCTCATAACAAATTCCCAGGATTGGAAGAATATAACTAAATCTGGCTTTGTGCAAAATTTCTGCTTCTTTAAAGATCTTGTTTCTGTCACTGCAAGAAAATAAGGAAAGCATTTAAAAATATTAAATTAAATTTTACTCCTATTAGCTGATATTTGAGGTAATTTTCCTGGCTAAATTAACAGAACTTGACTATGCACGATCTGCAGCTAAACTGACCCCACTGAAGTATTTCCAGAAAAAACAACTACCCTTCCTATGATGAAAACACAGAGTCACAATGACTCTTTGGCCCCATTCACATATCGCATAGATGGAACGAACATCCCTCTCATGATTTTTGTTTATGCCAAATGTTGTGCATAGGGCAGCAATTCCCTTTAATGGGCTGTCTTGTATGTGTGTTTGCCAACCAAACGAAGCTCCTGACCCTTTTTTTAGTGACAAGCTTAGCGTGATTTTTAAACATGCATTTTGCCACATGATTCTGACGAGCGTCAATCGTGGCAGAATTGCACTGGGAATAAGAGCATCCAAACACTTTGGAATTGCAGGCAGAATCACAATGATTCTGCCCATGATTACAAACTGCGCAATGTGAAAGAGGCCTTAGCGCTCTTGCAGACAGGCGGTCGTGAGGGATGGTAAAATCGAGAAGCTGACATGCATTTTTAAGGCCCCGCCCCCAGCTACACACCCAAACTCAGGATGCAGAGTTAAACAGACGGTATTGCCTGTCAAACTCTCCAATTGCGTTTAATGCACACGATTGAGGCGCAGTAGTTGTCAGAAACCATGAAATCAGGCAGAGACAGAAGTACAGTTAAATCACACTTGTTTAATAATAAAAGTAAAAAGAACAAACGTAGTCAAAAGATAGCCAAAGTTGAGTAACCGGAAAGGATAGTCAGCCAAGCCAGAAGTCAGGTATAAATGTAGTGGAACAGCAAGCAGGATCTGGAGCCAGAAGGGATGACAGCAAGGCAAGTCTTTAACAGGCTCGCAGGCGCTAGTTTCTGTGATGTTGACCAAGGCGAAGGCAGCTCCCCTCTGGACTGGATGGCTTAAGTAGGCAGGACTGACGAGCAGGATATCATCAACAACTGAGTAACTGTGGAGAGATAGGAGCTGGCAATTAACTGACAGCTGAGCGGCAAGCTCTGAGAAGGAAGGGCTGAGCCCAGCCCTGACAGTGCAGCATAATCGGGTTAAATCAGGTGGCGAGGAGGGATTATAATGCCAAATTAAATGCCTTCTGAAATTGATCTGAACATGGATCCCTCTTCAGATGGCGCCACACTCCTCAGTGATTGCAAAACAGCCCTAACAGTCAGGAACATGTGGAAGAATTTAAAATATTAGCGCTCCTGTGTGACCACTCTCTATCTTCACTAAGTCACAACTGATCTGTGTTAGCCATAAATAAATCTCAGCTGCCATGACCCAGTAAGGCCCCTTTCACACTGGGGCGGTGAGCCGCGGTGACGGTAAAGCAGCGCTATATTTAGCGCTGCTTTACCGTCGTTTTCACCGCGGTCCCCCCGCAGAGCGCCGCCGTAGCAGCGCTTTGCGGCGGTATTGCCGCGGTTTCACCGCTGTGTCCCATTCTAATCAATGGGAAGGAGCGGTATAGGAGCGGTGAACACACCGCTCCTATCCCGCTCCAAAGATGCTGCTAGCAGGACTTTTTTTGTCATCCTGCTAGCGCACCGCTCCAGTGTGAAAGCCCGCCAGCTTTCACACTGGAGTTAAAGGGGCCGGATTTTTTCATGCGGTGAACAGGCGCTATTTTTAGCGCTGCACCGCATGAAAAACGCCCCGGTGTGAAAGGGGCCTAAGAGCCTTTCTTTCTGTGCTTGAAGTATATCTAAAGCCCAAAACCCTGTCAGGGTATTTTTGCAATGTGTGTCCCCTTGTAGAATTCCCCCTTCACTTCCTGTCCTTTAAAACACAACAGGAAGTAAGAGGATATTTCTCTAAGGTGAGGGAAATCCCCTCTCTGTCACCTGAATAAGTGACCTCTTTAAAAGATTTCCCTTTTTTCCCGTCCTGGTGAGGGTTCAAAATATTGGATTTTCCCACTGGTCAGTCCTGGTGTCCTGGTCCTGGTGACAATTGTCACTGGGAACGAAAGGAAAAATACAACATTTCGAGCTAGCACTAGAACACTTGTTTCGGTAACAACTGTCAAGGAGGCCATTTCTCTCACTTTGGAGAGATTTCCTCTCACTTCCTGATTACTCTACAGCAGGGGTCTTTAAACTTTCTAAACAAAGGGACAGTTTACTGTCCTTCAGACTTTAGGGGGCCCAGATGTTGGTGTCAGTGGGAGGAATCATACCCAATCACTGGTAGTGGGAGGAATCGCACACCATCGTTAGTGTCAGTGGAAGGATTAGGGCCCCATCGTTGGTGTCAGTGGGAGGAATAGTACCCCATCAATGGTGTCAGTGGGAGGAATAGTACCCCATCAATGGTGTCAGTGGGAGGAATAGTACCCCATCAATGGTGTCAGTGGAAGGATTAGTGCCCCATCGTTGGTGTCAGTAGGAAGAATAGTACCCAATCAATGGTATCAGTGGGAGGATTGGTGCCCCATCGTTGGTGTCAGTGGGAGGAATAGTACCCAATCAATGGTGTCAGTGGGAGGAATAGTGCCCCATCATTGGTGTCAGTTGGAGGAATAGTACCCCATTGTTGGTGTCAGTGGGAGAAATAGTGTCTTGTATCAGTGAGAGGAACACTGCCTCAAGGCCGGATAAAGGCAAGCAAAGGGCCCTAGTTTAAAGACCACTGCTCTACAATAGAGAAAGTGAAATCTTTCCCGAAGAACACAAATGGGAAAAAAAAAAAAACTAACAGGGATTTACAACATTATCTACTTTATACAAAATAGAAACAAAAGCATTGGCTTTAGGTATAATTTATGGTTATATTTGAATGGTCGAGAAATAATTTCAATTTATTTCTAGCAAGGAGACTCTGTAACAAATTACAAGGTTTGAAAAAAAAATAAAAAATTTTTGGAGCTTGGATGACTGAAGAGCCTTATGCCGCGTACACGATCAGAAATTCTGCCAGCAAAAGTCCGATGAGAGCTTTTGGTCGGAAAATGCAACCGTGTGTATGCTCCATCGGACTTTTGCTGGCAGAATTCCGATCGTCTGTACCAATTCCGACGGGCAAAATTCCTACGCATGCTCGGAAACAATTCAACGCATGCTCGGAAGCATTGAACTTCATTTTCTCAGCTTTTCGTAGTGTTGTACGTCACCGCGTTCTTGGCGGTCGAAAGTTCAAAGAACTTTTGTGTGACCGTGTGTATGCAAGCCAAGCTTGAGCGGAATTCCGTCGGAAAAACCATCCAAGATTTTTCGGATGGAAATTCCACTCGTGTGTACGCGGCATAAGGTACAGTTTTTTTGTTCCCCCCTCTATTTTCTTCTCTGAAAATACACAGCGGACTCCTAAGGGACTGTTATCTATTTTGGGTGACCTTTGGAGGAGTCTGTGCGCAATTAACTTTTGCAGGAATTTAAATAGTGTTGTTTTTTCTTTGTAAATGTTCCCCTCAAAATGCATAAGGCCCCTTTCACACTGGGGCGGGAGCCGCTGCGACGGTAAAGCAGCGCTATATTTAGCGCTGCTTTACAGTCGTTTTAGCCGAGGTATTCGGACACTCGCGGGGCGGTTTTACCCCCCGCGAGTGGCCGAAAAAGGGTTAAAATCCCCCGCAAAGCGCCGCCGTAGCGGCGGTATTGCCGCGGTATTACCGTGGTGTCCCATTGAAATCAATGGGAAGGAGCGGTATAGGAGCGGTGAATACACCGCTCCTATCCCGCTCCAAAGATGCTGCTAGCAGGACTTTTTTTACCGTCCTGCTAGCGCACCGCTCCAGTGTGAAAGCCTGCCGGCTTTCACACTGGAGTGAATGGGGCCGTTTTTTTCAGGCGGTGTACAGGCGCTATTTTTAGCGATGTACCGCCTGAAAACCGCCCCAGTGTGAAAGGGGCCTATCAGACACTTGGCAAGCCTTGTATGGATGTTAGGAGTGTACCTTCATGCAAAAAGCAAACATTTAAAATGTGTGAAGTCCCATTAAAACCCACCTAGGGCCAGTTCACACCAGACGCAGTTCCGTTCAGTTCCGTGCGCTTTTTTTCTGCACTAAAAATGCATGCACAGTGTTTTCCATGTATTCCAATGGCTCTAGTTCACAACATGCAGTCAGTTTCTGGTGCAGAAACTGACAGGAAACTGACCGGAACTGATTGTATTGGTGCAGAAAAAACGGAACTGTGTGGAACTGCATGTAACTGCATCTGGTGTGAACTGGCCCTTAATCCGAACATGCAGCCGGTCCAGTCCAAAAAAAGGATGAGGGGTGAGCATGTGCCCCACCCTCCTGACCCACACTAGACCACATGCCCTCACTATAGAGGGTGCTTTGCCAGTCCCCCCCAGCAAAGCGACATATGCCCATGTGGATAAGGACTAGGGCCTCTTCCCTACAACTGTGGCCGGTAGTTGTGGGGGTCTGCAGGTAGGGGTCCCCAGAAAACTGGCCCCCTACCCTATGTGAATAAGTATGGGGTAAAAAAAATTAAAGACCCCCCAAATGTTTGACAAGTCCTTATTTATAAATAAAAGTCCCCAAAAAATGTCCCTCATTGTAAATCTATCAACAATCTTGATGCTCACTGATCGACCCGATTCTGATGGTATGCATAGTCAAATGACAGCTCCCCAGGGTACCAACAGCTATATAAAGGAAGGAGAGGGGATAGTGGCAGGGCTGGTGCAAAGATTTTTGACGCCCTAGGTGAAACATCATTTTGCCACCTCCCCATTGGCCCCACCCCATACTTGGCTATGCCCATTATTTTATTTTATATATTTATTTATATTTTAATAAAGCGCCCATCAAAAGAAGCCCACCAGCGCCCATTAATGCAGCCTCACTAATGCCCCCATCAATGCAGCCTCACCAACGCCCATTAATGCAGCCTCACCAACGCCCATTAATGCCAACTCACCAGCACCCATCAATGCAGCCTACCAGCGCCCATTAACACAAACTTACCAGCGCCCATCAATGTAGCCTACCGGTGCCCATCAATCAATGTTTGCTTGCTTCCATTCATTCGGCAGTCGGGACACAGACATAGCCCTCCACCGCCGCTGTGCCTCTGACACTATGTGCAAATGGAGCGGCGGCTGCCTGCTCTTGCTGAGACTTAGTTGATTGCTGCAGAGAGAAGAGAGTAGGAACACAGTGGCACAGTGGCCGGGCGCCCCTGGGAAGCAGTGCGCCCTAGGCGGCAGTCTAGTTTGCCTAGTGGTAGCACCGGCCCTGGATAGTGGTGACATATTTGGGCAGAGATGGTACTGCTGCTATACCCACCCCTTTAAACATGTGGCCAGGGATTCCTGGTGACGTCAGCAGTTCCTAGGGATGCAGCGAGTGCAAGCACCCCCTGCTGCCTTAGCATTCAGTGACAGCGGGATGCTTTCATATATAGAAATATTGCTTCTATATATGATTTTCTGCTTCCGCCCAACAGGGGGCTAAATGAGCTAAACTGTTAGCTCATCCCTAGTGGTCAGTGTTATTCAACCCATTTCCTGTGAGCCCAGGTCTTCCTGGATCACCCTAGCCTGTGACTGCTCAGTGAAAGGAAAGGTAGCACAGTAATAAGCATGTGTCTCGGTCACTCTACTTTATCCTCCTATCAGTATGCTTTTTGTACATGAACTTATTGGCTCCTTGTACTGCTTCTTCCTTTCATATTCCAGCCCTGCTGTGCAAGGACTGCTAAAGTCTAATACCAGATAAAATTCAGGTAATACACTGTTTGTATTAAAAAATGCATTTAATGACATATCAATTATATATATTATAGTATTGATTACAGAGCTGAAATTATTTGTCTTTTATATCTGCATAGAGTTCAGCTTCAATCAGTTATTGTAGCAAGAGATTAAAATTGCTAATATACAGTTAACCATTAGCTTAGTCCTTATTGTTTTCAACACACTGGATTTCACACAGCCTCATCTGTTGACTCATGTACACAAGTAATGTAATCATTTAATAATAATAAAAAAAAACCTTCAGTACTCATAAGATATGGGTAATCCCCTTCAAAAGAGTTAAGGAAGTAAAAAAGAATAGATTTAATGTTTAAGAAATCAGCGTTATATGCATATGACAATTTATTGAGACTTTATGAAAGACAAAAATAATGTAACAGAAATAGTCAGTTGTTTTTTAGTAGTCAAAATTTGCCTATCATTAGATCATATTATTGTTGTCCTTAACTACATCAATACTGGGCACTTAAACCCCCTTCCTGCCCAGGCCATTTTTCAGCTTTCAGCGCTGTCACACTTTGAATGACAATTGCGTGGTCATGCTACACTGTAACCATGTGAAATTTTTATCATTTTCTTCACACAAATAGAACTTTTTTTGGTGGTATTTAATCACATCTGGGTTTTTTATTTATTTTGAAAAAAATAAACGTTTTTCTTAGTTTCTGTCAGTAAATTTTGTAAATAAGTAATTTTTCTCCTTCACTGATGGGTGCTGATGAGTCGGCACTGATAGGCTGCACTGATGGGCACTGATGAGGTGGCACTTATGGGCACTGATAGGATGGCACTTATGGGCACTGATTAGGTGGCACTGATGAGGAGGCACAACTATGCCACACTTATGGGCACTGATAGGTGGCACTGGTGGGCACTGATGGATGGCACTGGTAGGTGGCACTGATGGGCACAGATTGGTGTCACTGGTGGGCACAGATAGGTGACATGGATAGGTGGCACTGATGGGCACTGATGGGTGGCACTGATGGGCATTGATGGGCAGCAGTGATATTTATTGATGGGCGGCAGTGGTTGGCAGCAGTGATAGCCAGCACTGACTGGCATTACTAATGGGTACTGATTGCTGGCACTAGTGGGCACTCACTGCTGGCAATGGTGGGCACACTGCTGGCACTGGTAAGCACTCACTTCTGGCACTGTGGGTGCTTTATTGTAATCAGGGCACTGATTATCAGTGCCCTGATTACATGCCTAAATGTCCTCTGTGAGGAGATGCCGCTGGTCGGCTCTCCTCTCCTCTTCTCACTCTGTCAGTGTGAGACGAGGAGAGCCGATTACCGGCATCTCCGTGTTTATATGTGACCGGCTGTGATTGGACACAGCCGATCACATGGTTAAAGAGCCGCGGCCGCGACTCTTTACAGAGATCAGGGCCGCACGTGTTCCCCCGGGGGCGCACTAGAGCAGCCGTTCTGGGCGCCATCATATGATGTCCACCCAGAACGAGAACCGCACCGCCCCGCCATCATTTGACGTGGGCGGGCGCCAGGTGGTTAAAGTGATTAGATTAACATTGGAGCGATTTGTCATGCGATTTGAGATATCAAATTGCATGACAAGTCACAGCCTATTGGAGGCAATGGCACTGTTCCAATCGGAGCGACACCGATTTTGCGGCGCCACACCGATTTGCAAAAGTAGTTCCTGCACTACTTTTGCCGATTTCAGGTGCAACTTCAATAGACATCTGTGCATGAAGCCACACAGATGTCTATATCAAGTAGCACCTGAAATTGCGATGACCTTGCTACTTTGAAATCATGCTACTTCAAGTGAAGTAGCGCGATTTCAAAGTAGCATCAATGTAAACCAGGGTTAAGACCCCTTTCACACTTGTACGACTTGTCCTACGACTTGGGACTGCAAAGTCGTATGACAAGTCGTTGCCCATAATTTCCAATGACAACCATTCATAATAGTACGACTTCAAAAGTCATGCCGACTTCAAAATAGTCCCTGCACTACTCTGGTCCAACTTTGATGCAAGTTCAGGTTCACAGACCTCAAGACTCCCTGAAATCTGCCAAAATTGCGGTAAAATCGTGCGACTTTGAACTCACAGTAGTGTGAAAGGGGCCTAAATAACAGTATATCCATACACATCCACTACTTTAAGGAGAAGTACAGGAAAAGCTTGTTTGGCTGTACTTTTCCTGTGGATCACAGAAGTGCACTTCATTCTGCCCTCCTGTGACCCGTTTTCAGCAGACAGGGGGCTGAAGCCCGCTGTCGGCTGATGACACAGAGCCCGTCCAGCCTCGGGCAAGATTGCGACAATGAAGTCGGGATCCATCCTGGACTGGCACCCAGCTCAGCCTCTCAGCGGGTCGCTGAGAGCCTGAGGCGGCTGCTCCTGCTCAGTGAGCACAAGGGGCGGAGCAGAGAGCTGCTGATTGACAGTCACCAGCTCTCTTCTGCTCAGTGAACTGTGAAAACTGAGCAACTGTCTGTGTTTGATCGCTCGATTTTCAGTGTTAGTGCCGGCGGGGGACAGATGCAGCATCCACCTAGGTAAGTATTACAAACATAAGAAATTATATATTTATATATATTCGGGCCTTCAGGAAAAAACTCAAAACCCACCTCTTCTAAGAAGGAATCAACGCAGGTCAGATCAAGCACCTCGAGGCGATTCAGTTCGCAGTTGCAGCGCTATACAAATCATTCATTCATTCATACATTCCCATTCTCTTTAATGGTCCTGTAATCTATTTTTCCTGAAAGTCGTCTCTTACTGTTTTTCTGTCTCCTAACATTCTCGGTGAGCTCCCATGCCTCTCTTTTTTCCTCTTGCTTCTGTTTGTGTGGAACAAGAAGTGCATGTTAGTTTTGGCCAGAGCAGAACTATAGTGTGCTTTGTGCACTATAGTTCTCATACTCTGCAGTGCCTAGTTCATCTCATGGCGAGCAAGAGACCTCCATTCCTACATAAAATGGGACCGTGGAGAATGCAAAAAAATAATAATGCCTTAGCCAAACTATTGTGTTGCCAGTAGCAAGTTTTTATCCTCCTTTCTCTTCCACTCCCCACCTCTTCCTCTCTATTGGCCAATCATATTGTAAGAAAGTTCCAGTGCAACCCCCCTGACCAGTCACGAGCCCCAATCAGATGTTCTTGTTTTTCTGTTTCTACTAGACCCCTGCAGCCCTCCCACATTGGAGCATTACTCTGAGCCATCTCACAGCCTGCTCCTGAACTCCCAATAGCTTGCTCCTGAGACCCCTAACAGCCTGCTCCTGAACCCCGAACAGTCTGCTCCCCAAAAAAGCCTGCTCCTGAGCATTCTAACAGCCTGCTCCTGAGCACCACAAAAGCCTGCTCCTGAGCCCCACAAAAGCCTGCTCCTGAACTCCCAAAAGCCTGCTCCTGAGCCCCACAAAAGCCTGCTCCTGAGCCCTCTAACAGCCTGTTCCTGAGCCCTCTAACAACCTGTTCCTGAGCCCTCTAACAGCCTGTTCCTGAGCCCTCTAACAGCCTGTTCCTGAGCCCTCTAACAGCCTGTTCCTGAGCCCTCTAACAGCCTGTTCCTGAGCCCTCTAACAACCTGTTCCTGAGCCCCCTAACAGCCTGTTCCTGAGCCCTCTAACAACCTGCTCCTCAACTCTCAATAGCCTGCTCCTGAGCCTCACAAAAGCCTGCTCCTGAACCCCCAACAGCCTGCTCCTGAGCCTTCTATCATAAGGTGACCATATTTTTTAAATTAAATCTGGGGACATATTTTTTTTTTTACTAGCAATGGCGGCAATCAGCCACTCTCTGCCCATCACCGCTTGCCGCCCGCCTCACAGCCTTTCAAGTCTTACTCTTCGGGCTCCGGGTACTACTGGTGGGGAGTGGAGGAAGATCACTCCACCAGGGAAGGCAAGGAGATAAGCAGGCAGTCGGCTGGCCGTGACTTGAGCCAAGGTAGAAGAACATGCGAGCGGAGCTGGATGGGCATGCACTTGAAACTGAAGAAATATTCCCTCCGCTCCGACCAGCACATGATCATCAGAAAGGTGCACAGATAATGGAAAGAAATACACCCCCTCTAAGCTAGTAGGAGCGACGGAGCGGGGGGGGGGGGGTGTAATTCAGAATTTTCTTTTCTTAAATTCTGCACTGACTGTCTTTGAAATTGCCCCAGCCCCTGTTCAAATACAATCCGGGGACAAAACCGGGGACAGACTTGAGTCCTCAATCCGGGGACTGTCCCCGGAAACCGGGGATGTCTGGTCACCCTATTCTATCAGCCTCACCCTGGGCCCTCTAACAGCCTGCTCCTAAGTCCCAGAACAGCCTGCTCCTGAGCCCAACCATTTCTGTTCATGTTACAGAGCTTAGAAGTGGTTAGATTTAGGGACACCTCTCCTCCATACACAACTCCCTCTTCCTCTATTGATATTGCTAGCAGCCAGCCTGGGTGATTTAAAGGAGCTCTCTCTCCCCACACAGAACTTGCCCCACTTCCTGCTCACATCGCTGGAAAAACAACCCATGGGGATGGCAGACTGTAAACAGCTTCCATGCTGCTACAGCTGTTTCCTTCCCAGCCTGTGGATTGAGCTCTGACAGGTTACACAGTATAGTCAGGGCTCAGAGAACAGGCAGGCGGAGGAGGACAAGGCTAAAACAGCAGCAGAGAAGCTGTTAGGAGCCCTGTCAGAATCTCTAATGTGTGAGCAGGGAAAGGGGAGAGATTTGAGGGAATGTTCATATCAATATTCAGGCTGGCTGGCAGCATTTCTGTGCTGCTGGTTAGTACAACCCATCTTGCAGTACACTTAACCTCCATCCTACAATGTCAGTGCTACCTGCAACCTTCTTGCTTTCCCCCAACGCCCCTGTGATGTCAGCCATTTCACCCCTTCCCCACTATCACCCAATATCCCACCTGAAATCTCAGGAGCCACTGATGTGGGGGATTCCTCCATCTACCTTGTGTGGCTGGCTGAAAAACAAAAAAAGTTAGTCATATTTAACCAGCTTTAAATACAGGTGCACCTGTACTTGCAGGTCTTTAGAGACTAGAGCACCTGATGGTGGCACTGTGGTTCCTAAACCTGAAGGGTGTATCTCCAATAACTACCACTGGGTGTGTCCCAGAAGACAGCAGGTTCTAGCAAATACATTCCACAGGATGCTGCCTACTGGGAGGGTATTTAGCTCTACCCCAAGTGTCACAATAGCTATACACTCTGTTCTGCTGGTCCTTGTACCAATCATCCTGACCCTGCTTCCTGTGTATCTCAACCTTGTCTTTCTGATCCTGCACCTTGGACCTGCTTCCTGCATTCCTTGCTCTCTTTAACAGTCATTGACGTTGCTCAATGTACCTGATTCCTGTGGACCTCATCACTGTCCTCCTAATGCTGCAGCCCATGTTCCTAAGCCACATTATAGGCCTTATCCTTTTTATAACTGCTGTTCCCTGTTCCTCCCAACTGACCCTGCCTCACCTGATTTCTCCTACTACTTGTATATGGCTCTGTTAGTCATTAGTTAGATGTGTTCGGATCCTAGTCCCAACCCAAAAGAGCAAATCTGCCAGGAAGCTGTCACTATACTGGGCCAGTCATCTGGGGCCAATGCATTTCTACGGGAGCAGCTGTATGTATGCACACTCCTTGTATATGTATGGCTGCAGAGTGGGGTCACAAATGATTGGCGCACTACAGGTGACAGATTCATGGCAGGCTTGCTCATATGGGTTTGAACATGGATCCAAACACACCCAAGCTCATCCCTAGTTCTCTTGTATATACAGTGCCTTGCAAAAGTATTCATACCCCTTGACATTTTCCACATTTTGTCATGTTACACAACCAAAAACTTAAATTTATTTTATTGGGATTTCCTGTGATAGACCAACAAAAAGTGGCACATAATTGAGAAGTGGAAGGAAAATGATAAATGGTTTTCAAATTTGTTTACAAAAAAATATGTGAAAAGTGTGGTGTGCATTTGTATTCAACCCCCTTTACTCTGATACCCCTAACTAAAATCTAGTGGAACCAATTTCCTTCAGAAGTCACCTTATTAGTAAATAGAGTCTACCTGTGTGTAATTTAATCTCAGTATAAATACAGCTGTTCTATGAAGCCCTCAGAGGTTTGTTATAGAACCTTAGTGAACAAACAGCATCATGAAGGCCAATGAACACACCAGACAGGTCAGGGATAAAGTTGTGGAGAAGGTTAAAGCAGGGTCTCACAGAACACTGTTCAATCCATCATCTTAAAATGGAAAGAGTATGGCACAACTGCAAACCTACCAAGACATGGCCGTCCACCTAAACTGACAGGCTGGGCAAGGAGAGCATTAATCAGAGAAGCAGCCAAGAGGCCCAAGGTAACTTTAGAGGAGCTGCAGAGATCCACAGCTAAGGTGGGAGAATCTGTCCATAGGAAAACTATTAATCATGCACTCCACAAATCTGGCCTTTATGGAAGAGTGGCAAGAAGAAAGCCATTGTTGAAAGAAATCCATAAGAAGTTTTGTTTGCAGTTTGCGAGAAGCCATGTGGGGGACACAGCAACATGTGGAAGAAGGTGCTCTGGTCAGATAAGACCAAAATTTAACTGTTTAGCCTAATAACAAAATTCTATGTGCGATGGAAAACTAACACTACACAGCACCCTGAACACTCCATCCCCACCGTGAAACATGGTGGTGGCAGCATAATGTTGTGAGGATGTTTTTCTTCATCAGGGACAGGGAAGCTGGTCGGAAGTTGATGGGAAGATGGATGGAGCCAAATACAGGACAATCTTAGAAGAACACCTATTAGAGTCTTCAAAGACTTGAGACTGGGGCAGAGGTTCCCTTTTCAGCAGGACAATGACCCTAAAAATACAGCCATAGCTACAATGGAATGGTTTAGCTCAAAGCATATTCCTGTGTTAGAATGGCCCAGTCAAAGTCCAGACTTAAATCCAATTGAGAATCTGTGGCAAGACTTGAAAATTGCTGTTCACAGATGCTTTCCATCCAATCTGACAGAGCTTGAGCTATTTTGCAAAAAAGAATGGGCAAAAAATTCAGTGTGCAAAGCTGGTAGAGACATCCCCAAAAAGACTTGCAGCTGTAATTGCAGTGAAAAGTGGTTCTACAAAGTATTGAAGATTGGGGGCTGAATACTAATGCACACCACACTTTTCAGGTATTTATTTGTAAAATAATTTGAAAAACATTTATCATTTTCCTTCCACTTTACAATTATGTGCCACTTTGTGTTGATCTATCACATAAAATCCCCAAAAAAACATTTACATTTTTGGTTGTACCATGACGAAATGTGGAAAATGTCAAGGGGTATGAATACTTTTTCAAGGCACTGTAGCTCAGTTAGTTCATTTGTTTTGTAGTTTACAGTTCATGTGTGTTTCATTGGTGTTGTACATATACAGTATTTAGCTGTGTTTATGTTGTCTTGTCGGCAGTTGTGTGCATTCTTAATAAATCTTGCGACACCTAGTTCTGAGTCTGGTCCTCTTTGTATAAACTCATATATCTGGTCACACCTGTTCTGCAGGATACCAGCACAAGGTATTCTAAAATAACGCAGAGGCCAGAAATGACCAGATTGGCTGCACAGGGGAATGCAGAGTTGATTGCGTCCACTTACTTTAGGCCTTTTGCACACGGGAGTAAAAAACACCACATTTTTTTACTGATTTGAAATTAGATGCATTGTTGTTTATGGAAAAATGCACACAGCTCAGTAAAGATCAGTAACACAAGAATGAGTACAGAGCTGTAAAACAAAACTAGAACATTTTACATTTGAGTGTAGTAATTTACGCATCTGTAAGCATGTTTATGCGAGTATAAATGAGTATAATACAATACTGGCAATGAAGAAGAATTCTGCTTGTCTATACACAGCTTTACGCGCCTATGTGCATGTTTATGAGAGGTCTTTAGTGAACATTTTACTCAGGATCTTTCGGTCAACAAGATCCTGAGCATAAACATCTGTATATTATTACGCCCGTAACTGGCTTTATTGTTTTTTTCAAGATTCATCCAGGTGAGGTACTATATTGTGTTAGCATCAGAAAAAAACTGAATATTGCCACCAGGTATTGTAGGATTTGACAAGTGAGCAGCTGCTGGAATTTTATCGTGCGGCTCAGTCTTTTGATCAGGCCAACTTTTCATTTACTGAGGTTCAGCCATGGATTTAAATCTGTTCATAGTATCATAGTAGGTAAGGTCGAATAAAGACAATAATCCATCCAGTTCAACCTGTGTTGGTGCACGTGTGTCAGTGTCTATTTCCCATATCCCTGTAAGTCGTGTTCCTTAAGATGCACATCTAATGCGGCGTACACACGGTCGGAATTTCCGATGGCAACAGTCCGATGGGAGCTTTTCATCGGATTTTCCGACCGTGTGTAGGCCCAACGGTCTTTTTCTGACGGAATTTCCGACGGACTTTGAATTGAGAACCTGTTCTCAATTTTTCCGACGGAAAACCTTTCTATCGGATTTTCAGATCGTGTGTATACAATTCCGACACGCAAAATTCCGACGCATGCTCGGAAACAATTCGACGCATGCTCGGAAACAATTCGACGCATGCTCAGAAGCATTTAACTTCCCTTTTATAGTGCTGTCAAACGTGTTTTATGCCGCTGTGTTATTGACCGACGGAATTTGGTGTGACCGTGTGTAGGCAACACAGCTCGAGCGGAATTCCGTCGGAAAAACCATCAGAGTTTTTTCCGACGAGATTTCCGATCGTGTGTACGGGGCATAAGAGTCTCTTAAAACTATCAATACTCTCTGCAGCCACCACCAACTCTTTGGAGTATATCATCTTTCAACTGACATCCGCTACCGCTCTGAACCCCTTTCCCTGGGTATGGACTTCCTGGCCATTAATACTACCCTGGAGGGACTACTGAATACTTTTTGCTACCTCAGAGGCTGGGGATTTTTCTCATTGCTTGTGTGGTAACTCCACACATGAATCTTCAGTGTTGTCACATAAAAAAATATATAGTAAAATATTTACAAAAATGTGAGGGGTGTACTCACTTTTGTGAGATACTGTATATCTGAACAATGTATATTGATCAGTGGCATTTTGTGCCTTGCAGCCAATTACCATTCAATTCTATGTATTGTTGTATGTAACATATATATATATATATTTTATGAATACTTTTTAACTTTTGATACTAATAAATATTTAGAATCTTGTCGTCCGATTTTTGGATCGGGACATTAGACCAGGGCACTTAAGGGCTTATTTACACTTGCTTCGACTTCAACACACATTAAATCGCTTATCGCTTCAACATGCTTTTTTGATGTGTTTTTTGATGCTTCGGTGGTGCTTCGATGATGCTTTTGGTGGTGCTTTTTTATGAAGCTTTAATAAAGTTTGGCAAATGCCCTGTGTGTGTGGATATCTCATACCTGCAATTTTTACAAAAGCTAAATTCAAGCCTCTCAAAAGCCACAGGTGCTTCAAGCAAGCATTCTCATAGATGTCTATGGAAGCTTTGAAGACACTTTGAAGCACCACTAAAACGACATGGGGTATAATGTTTGAAGCGTAAACAGGACTGTAAGCTAACCATTTTATTTAGTGACAGCGGCTTTGACTGTCATTCAGAGAGCTTTAAAAAACACAAACCTTTACAACCCCTTTAAACCTTCTAGTCCGCTAATTCTGGTCTCTGACCAGTCTGTCCCTTTGCTACAAGGTTATGTCCAGCCTGTTCCTGTGCAAGCTATTCCTCTTCAGCCTGTCTCTGTGCCAACCACTCCAGGTCAACCTGCCCCTGTGCCAGCAGTTCCAGCACAGCCTTTTTCCTGTGTCAGCTGTTCCCATCCAGCCTATTGCTGTGCCAGCTTCTCCAGGCCAGTCTGTCTCCTGTGCCCACTTTTATTACTGTCTGGCCTGTCTCCAAACCAACTGTTCCAGTCCAGCCTGTCGATGTGTCAGCTTTCAATCAATCTTTTCCTGGGTTAGTTTCTGTCCTGGCTGCTGCCATTCTCTGTTTGGGACTGATAACAACCCACATCTTCCTATGAAGTTCCATCTATCCCTGGGGCAGACTAAGTGGGGGTCTCTCTACTGTTCTTCAAGTCCACTATTCGCCCTGTCTCTTTTGCAATGGTTCAGTACCCCAACACTGTTCTTTGCACTCCAGAGGTTGTGCACCCCATCCATGCTCTTGAGAGCCTATACCCAAAATCTGCTTTTGAAACCTTGTACCTGCCCAGCGTGACTTCAGTGACCGGCAACAACATTATAAGAGTTCAAGTAAAGTTAGTGCAGCATGAATGAGCAGAATAGTACACAGCACTGCCCCACTGGCTATCATTGGGAAATTGTCTGGTGTGCACTGAATTGCAATGTGCAAATCAGGTGATATGGGATCATGTAATGTTTGCTCATTCAGATCTGAGCTAATAATTTCTGTTACTTATGTCCAAATTTATCTGAATACATCTGAGTACACTGATTGGTCATACTGTCGTAGATGTTTTAATGAAAATGGACGTAAGGCTGACAAACCAGTTTGTGGTTACTATTACATGGCAGTGCTGAGGTCCAGTTGAGCATCATCATTTCCTTTTTTTACAGTCATAATGATTTACTCTTCCTGGAAGCCTGTGCAGGCCTGACCTGATAACATGACTAAGGCCACGTTTTCTGCTGCACACATTTTTTTCCCTTGGGGTCAAATTTAGAACTGTCATACACTATAATTATCTATAATTCTTACTAAATAAATACATACATAAATATAATAATACATAAAAATAGTTACCTATTTAGCGTGGAAATTGCTATAGATTCCCCACAGCAGTGTTAATTTCTTTCAGCGAGGAAAACAAAACAAAAATAAAATTTGAATTAAAGCGGAGTTCCGCCGAAAAAAAAAAAATTAAAAGTCAGCAGCTACAAATACTGCAGCTGCTGATTTCCCGCTCCCCCTGAAAGGTGCCAAATGTGACACCGGAGGGGGGGGCGGATAAGCGGAAGTTCCATTTTTGGGTGGAACTCTTTAAAGCAGAGTTCCACCCAAAAATTGAACTTCCGCTTTAAGGGAAGGTGACCCACTGACATGCCACATTTGGCATGTCATTTTCTTTGGGGGGGAGCGGATACCCTCTTTTTAGAGGGTCCCAGCTCCCACTTCCTCCCGGGGCACCGCGGCACCGGAAGGGAGGTCACCTCTCCCCCTCCCTCTCGACAATCATCTGGGACACGTCACAGGTCCCAGATGATTGCCCAGCCAGTCACGGCATGCCATGCGGCTCGCACATTCGCAGTGGGTGCCCGGCTGTGAAGCCACAGCCGGGCGCCCACAGTTACAATACCAGCACGTCAGAAAGGAGGGGGAGACGAGCAGGGCTTCCCCCGCATCGCTGGACCCTGGGACAGGTAAGTGTCTGATTATTAAAAGTCAGCAGCTGCAGTATGTGTAGCTGCTTACTTTAAATTATTTTTTTTTTTTTTTAAGCGGAACTCTGCTTTAAGTCAGTGGACAAATACTGTGACAAAAATCAATTTCAATTTTCATCCGCGAACGAAAATGTAAGGAAGGGATGTTTAACCACCTGAACTTTCGCTTTCCTCAGAGCTCCGCCTGTCTGTTAAAAGCACATTAAAGTTTATTCACTTAACGACCACTCGCCCGCTGCCTACTTCCGGGTTTAGGGTGTGCGCATACGTGCCCCCTGGCTGGCTCCCACTGTGATTGCACAAAACGGGAGGCTGTCAGCAAGTTCCGGTCACTGATTCACGGCTGGGATGTGCCGAAACTGAAAGCAGAACACTGTACACGCAATACACATAATTAGGCACATATTTAACCCCTTGATCGCTCTAGAATATATCCCCTTCCCAGCCAGTGTCATTAGATAGAGTACATCTTTTTATCACTGATCACTGTATTAGAGGCACTGGTGATGTTAGTGGCAGTTAGTTCCCCCCTCAGTTTCAGATTGTCTGCCGCAATATCGCAGTTCCATTATAAGTCATTGATCGCCACCATTAGTAGTATAAAAAAAAAAAACAATAAAAATTCCAATATACAGTATATACCATTGTTTGTAGATGCTATAACTTTTACGCAAATCAATATACACTTATTGGGATTTTTCTCAATAAAAGACACATAGCAGAACGCATTTTGGCCAAAATTTATGAAGAGATTCGATTTTTTTAATTTTTAATGGGTATGTTTTATAGCAGAAAGTAAAAAATATATATATTTTTCTTTAAAAATTTCAGTCTTTTTTGTGTATATTGCAAAAAAAAACCTGGTGGTGAAAAAATACCACCAAAAGAAAGCTCTTTCTTCAGAATTTGTGTTGGCTTGGTCTTTTTCGGCGGCGCTTCGGTCTTTTTCGGCGGCGCTTCTGTCTTTTTCGGCGGCGCTCGCACGGTCTGTCTCGGCGGCGGGAAATTTAAACGTGGGCAAGGCTGCAAATGACGCTGGCAAGCTGCAAATGACACTTGGAAGCTGCAAATGCCACACGTGTTTTATTTGCATATCTTTGGATAATATCCTACACTTGTTGCATAGTTCTATATTGTTCAAGTGACCTGTCGGGTTTAAATTTTAGGAGCCACCCTTGCTGACCCACCAAATGTGAATGATCCAGGGTTATTGCCTTGCTTTAGACTTGGTTCACACCTAATGCAGTTTGCTTTTGAGCTGCTTTTTGCAGTGCATTTTTGCGCACTTTGACACTTGGAAGCTGCAAATGACACTGGGCAAGCTGCAAATGACACTTGGAAGCTGCAAATGACACTGGGAAGCTGCAAATGACACAGGGCAAAGCTGCAAATGACGCTGGGCAAGCTGCAAATGACGCTTAAATATACGTTTTTTTTTTTTTTTCCCTAAACTTCCCTCCTAAAACTTTTTTTCCTTAAAATGCCCTCCTAAACTTTGGGTGCGTGTTATACGCCGATAAATAAGGTAATAATTTTTTTTTGTTTATGAAACTTGGTTTAATTATAAAGCTGTTATATATCACGGCTACATCTGTGTCTGAAGTGCACGTTCAAACGTTCAAATCTTAATACCATAAAAAATAACACGTTATTAGATTTTTACTCCAGGAGTATATAATGAGTTTGGAAATTCTATAGAAATGCTTAAATAATGCATTCCAATTTAACTAAACCCATTAGATTTTAGTCGACAAAAACATACTGGAGATTTTAGTCGACTAAAATACGACTAAAACTAAAACAAGACAAAAGCTAGATTGCTAGGCCCTAGGGTGGCAATCAGAACACCCAAATGTGCCACATCCTATTAGTAATCAAAGAATATAGAAAAAAGAGTGGACTTTATAGGCACGCATAAAAAATTACAAATTTTATGAATAGTTCACAAAACATACAGTGGTGTGAAAAAGTGTTTGCCCCCTTCCTCATTTACTGTTCCTTTGCATGTTTGTCACACTTAAGTGTTTCGGAACATCAAACCAATTTAAACAATAGTCAGGACAACACAAGTAAACACAAAATGCAATTTGTAAATGAAGGTTATTAAAGGTGAAAAAAAATCCAAACCATCATGGCCCTGTGTGAAAAAGTGATTGCCCCCCTTGTTAAAACATACTATAACTGTGGTTGTCCACACCTGAGTTCAATTTCTCTAGCCACACCCAGCCTGATTATTGCCACACCTGTTCACAATCAAGGCATCACTTAAATAGGAGCTGCTTGACACAGTAAGGTCCACCAGAAGATCCTTAAAAGCTACACATCATGCCGAGACCCAAAGAAATTCAGGAACAATTGAGAAAGAAAGTAATTGAGATCTATCAGTCTGGAAAGGGTTATAAAGCCATTTCCAAAGCTTTGGGAATCCAGCGAACCACAGTGAGAGCCATTATCCACAAATGGCGAAGACATGGAACAGTGGTGAACCTTCCCAGGAGTGGCTGGCCGCCCAAAATTACCCCAAGAGCGCAGCGACGACTCATCCAAGAGGTCACAAAAGACCCCACAACAACGTCCAAGGAACTGCAGGCCTCACTTGCCTCAGTTAAGGTCAGCGTTCATGCCTCCACCATCGGGAAAAGACTGGGCAAAAATGGCCTGCATGGCAGAGTTCCAAGGAGAAAACCACTGCTGAGCAAAAAGAACATCAAAGCTCGTCTCAATTTCTCCACAACACATCTTGATGATCCCCAAGACTTTTGGGACAACATTCTGTGGACCGATGAGACAAAAGTGGAACTCTTTGGAAGGTGTGTGTCCAAGTATATCTGGCGTAGAAGGAACACTGCATTTCAGAAAAAGAACATTATACCAACAGTAAAATATGGTGGTGGTACTGTGATGGTCTGGGGCTGTTTTGCTGCTTCAGGACCTGGAAGACTTGCCGTGATAAAAGGAACTATGAATTCTGCTGTCTACCAAGAGATCCTGAAGGAGAATGTCCGACCATCTGTTCGTGTACTCAAGCTGAAACGAACTTGGGTTCTGCAGCAGGACAATGATCCTAAACACACCAGCAAGTCCACCACCGAATGGCTGAAGAAAAACAAAATGAAGACTTTGGAGTGGCCTAGCCAAAGTCCTGACCTGAATCCTATTGAGATGTTGTGGTATGACCTTAAAAAGGCCGTTCATGCTCGAAAACCCTCTAATGTAACTGAATTAGGACAATTCTGCAAAGATGAGTGGGCCAAAATTCCTCCAGGACGCTGTAAAAGCCTCATTGCACGTTATCGCAAACGCTTGGTTGCAGTTGTTGCTGCTAAGGGTGGCCCAACCAGTTATTAGGTTTAGGGGGCAATCACTTTTTCACACAGGGCCATGATGGTTTGGATTTTTTTTCACCTTTAATAATAAACACCTTCATTTACAAATTGCATTTTGTGTTTACTTGTGTTGTCCTTGACTATTGTTTAAATTGGTTTGATGTTCCGAAACACTTAAGTGTGACAAACATGCAAAGGAACAGGAAATGAGGAAGGGGGCAAACACTTTTTCACACCACTGTAAATACAATTACACAATGACATTTTTAAATAGACAATACAAAAACCAAAAAAAATAAAATTGCAAAACACGTTGAGCACTAAGCGTCTTTTAAATCAACGGGACAATCGAATACCCCATCGTGTTAGGCCACATTCCAGTGGAAGTTTCCCTGAACCTATCAATAATACTCCACAGGAAGTACACATAGTGGCATTCTTTACCTTTCGGGGTGTATCTCGGAGTCCCTTTTTTTTGGTTTTTGTATTGTCTAAAAATGTCATTGTGTAATTGTATTTGTTTTGTGAACTATTAATACATTTTGTAATTTTTTATGCGTGCCTATAAAGTCCACTCTCTCTTCTCTCTATATTTTTTTAAAACTAAAACAATTCAGATGACTAAAGTACAACTAAAACTAAAATGTTATTTTAGTAAAAAGACTGACTAAAACTAAACCGAAATTTGATGTCAAAATTAACACTGCTCCTCAGTGGGATTGTATGATTTTTTTTTTATTTTTTTTTGTTGAACTAGATGGACTTGTGTCCTTTTTACAACCTAAAATAAATAGTGATCAATCGGCACAAACAAATATCCTATCCTAAAAAGCTATAACACTCAAGGTCAAAAATACAAATCCTCAGTAAACTTTCAAAAACATAAATAGTGCAGTGCTAAATAAACCTAAACTAAATCACTAAGGATTAATAAATGTATGAATTTAAAAACTTCAGAGAGAAAGTCCATGCATATAAATGAGTAAATAGGGAGTAAGGCAGATAAAATCCTCAGCTGTGAACACTTGTGCTGGTAAAGATGCTTTTCAATCTGGTGAAGATTCGTGAAAATACCACCACGGACAGAAATACAGGCCGCTCACCTTGCACAGTGGACCTACTGAACTAACAGATAGGTCTACAAAAGCCTTCCCCTCACAAGGGGTTAAAGCGGAGTTCCACCCAAAAGTGGAACTCACACTTTAAGCACTCCTCCACCCCTTACATGCCATATTTAGCAGTGGGTGACTACTTTAGAGAGAGACTTCCTGTCCCACTTCCTATGGGCCGCCTAGGCGACTCCACCTCTCCCCTAGGTGGCCCCTCCCTCTCGGCAATCTTCTGGGACACGTGACAGGTCCCAAAAGATTGCCTGTCCACTGGGAGTGCGCAGCGCATCTTGCGCATGCCCACAGTTCCAATGGATGTGCCGAGGAGAGGAGAGGAGCAGGCCTTCAAGCGGCCGCATCGCTTGACTGTGGAACAGGTAAGTGTCTGTTTACTAGAAGTCAGCAGCTTTTTGTAGCTGCTGACTTTTAAGAAAAAAAAATCAGATTTTGTCACGTATGTCCAACTGGAGAGATTTGCCCTTAATTTCTGTTCCATAACCACCACAGAAAGTGAGCAGAAATCCCAGGTAGCCACCAGGATCACAAGAGTTTATGTGCCCAATTCTAAAGACTTCCTGTCTCAATCCCTCCTTCACCTCTTCTCCCGTCTTCATCCCTGCTTCACCTCCTCTCCCGTCTTCATCCCTCCTTCATCTCCTCTCCTGTCTCCATCCCTCCTTCATCTCCTCTCCTGTCTCCATCCCTCCTTTACCTCCTCTCCCTTCTCCAACCCTCCTTCACCTCCTCTCCCGTCTCCATCCCTCCTTCACCTCCTCTCCCGTACCCATCCCTCCTTCACCTCCTCTCCCATCTCCATCCCTCCTTCACCTCCTCTCCCGTCTCCATCCCTCTTTCACCTCTTCTCCCATCTTCTCCCCTCCTTCACCTACTCTCCCGTCTCCATCCCTCCTTCACCTCCTCCCCCGTATCCATCCCTCCTTCACCTCCTCTCCCGTATCCATCCCTCCTTCACCTCCTCTCCCGTATCCATCCCTCCTTCACCTCCTCTCCCGTATCCATCCCTCCTTCACCTCCTCTCCCGTATCCATCCCTCCTTCACCTCCTCTCCCGTACCCATCCCTCCTTCACCTCCTCTCCCGTATCCATCTCTCCTTCACCTCCTCTCCTGTATCCATCCCTCCTTCGCCTCCTCTCCCCGTCTCCATCCCTCCTTCGCCTCCTCTCCCGTCTCCAACCCTCCTTCGCCTCCTCTCCCGTCTCCATGCCTCCTTCACCTCCTCTCCCGTCTCCATCCCTCCTTCACCTCCTCTCCCCGTCTCCATCCCTCCTTCACCTCCTCTCCCCCGTCTCCATCCCTCCTTCGCCTCCTCTCCCATCTCTATCCCTCCTTCACCTCCTCTCCCCGTCTCCATCCCTCCTTCACCTCCTTTCCCATCTCCATCCCTCCTTCGCCTCCTTTCCCATCTCCTTCCCTCATTCGCCTCCTCTCCCTTCTCCAACCCTCCTTCACCTCCTCTCCCGTCTCCATCCCTCCTTCACCTCCTCTCCCGTCTCCATCCCTCCTTCACCTCCTCTCCTGTCTCCATCCCTCCTTCACCTCATCTGCCGTCTCCATCCCTCCTTCACATCTCCATCCCTCCCTCTGTTGCAGGTCCCTCCAACCTCTTCACCCTCCATCACTTCCATTGCTCTGTTACTCTATCCGTCCCTTCTTTTATCTTTCCATAACTCCATCCTTTTATCTCTTGCTCCATCCCTCTCTCCATCATACTGGCCATCCAACAATCATTGTGCCTTATATCCCTCCACCATTTCTATCCATCACTTTCATTCCTCTATTATTCCGTCTCTCCCTCTTTCTTTCCATAACTCTATCCCTCCATCCTTTGCACCATCCCTCCATTTCTCTGTCTCCCTCACATCCCTCCATGCCTTGCTCTTTCCCATCATCCATCTCTCTGTCACCCAATTTATACCTTCATCCTTTAGGGCTCTTTCACACAGTAATGTCCGCTTTCACAGACTCCACTTGCTCTGCAGGGATCGTTCTGTTGACCCCCACTGAGCCGGCGGATGCTCAATGTGCAGGGACGAACCTGTCAGATCTTCGCTCATCTCTATGTGGAGATCGGATGAAAAATGGACAGCCTGTCCGTTTTCATACGATCCACCATACGGATGGGAAATAGGGTCACCATCCTTCTGAATTTGGTAGATCGGAAGGGAATTGAATGTCAGCGGACATGTCACCGCTGATATCTGTTGCTCCATAGAGTATGGAGCGTCCGATCAGGTCTGCCTGAAAAATTAACAGACGGACCTGATTAGTCCACATGTGTGAAAGGACCCTAACTCACTCCTCACTGTTCTCTCTGTCCATCCACCTCACCCATCACTCCACTACTCTGTCTTTCCATTTTAAACAAATAAAAATACTCCAGTGCGCTTCCACACCAAATTTTCTTACTACTTACAAAAAAATATATATATGAATAATAAACACCTTAGGACCACCAAGCACAATAAATAAATCAAATATATAATGATCATACACTTTATAAACACACACTATACAACATCAGCACTTTTCATCTACAAAATCAGCCTGATCTGTGATATTGCTGCTGCCTCCCCTCTCCTGGCATGCTGGGATTTGTAGTGCCACACAACAGCCTGACACATGAGGTGGTCATGCAGGAGACGAGGCTGTGCTTGGTAAGCAGGTAATGGGTAGGGACAGGGAGGTGTAATGGAGATTGGGGGGAGATCTCAGAAAACGTGCTCCCTTTAGAAGCAGAGCAGTTCACAGTCACACACAAAAAGGATCTAGTGTAACAGCATGAGAGCCCATCCTCTCCCCTCTCCCCCTCCCCACTAAGGTAAGCCACCGACAGGACTGCATGTTGTTCAGCTAGCTTACCTTAGGCTAGGCTGAACGCCGTCCTCCACTCCTCCCCCTCCCAGCATCTCCTGTGAGGAACTTGAATAAGGCGCACTGGGGAAGGGGGAGGGTACAATTAACTTTACTCAGTCAGATCATCGGAGACTCTCGGTCTTTGCCAGCTCTGGCCGGGAACTGCACAGTCGAGCCAAGAGCGTCACTGGCTGAAAGCAGATGTTTTCACTGGCAGGCATTTCATTTTACGGACTTTTACGGGCACCGGAAATATGCCAGTTTTTTACGGGGTGCCCGTAAAAACACGGGCAGTTGGCAACACTGTTACAGACAAACCTAGTTGTACCATGTAAGATCAAAATTAGATATCAATAGTGCTCTCTGTATAAACTCAGTACATTTTATTTAAATCCAAAAGTAAAACAAGTGAAGCACTCTAATCCCACTGCTAAGAATGAAATTGTTTTCTGCAAGCTGCAAGCATGTCTCACAGAGACTGAGTGGAGGGTGGCTGCTGCTGACGTGTTCAGGTCTTCCCACACGCGTATCATCCCAGTGGGCGGGACTTCATCAGCGGCGTTTGGAGACATGTACAACAGCTCTATTATAAGCCACCTGATTGCCAGACATGCGCAGTAGCGCTCCAAACAGTGTTGATAGCTGTAGGGACATAATTACTTTGCTCAGCACAGCAAGCCAGTCAAAGCCCTGTCAGAAGTGGACATACAGGGCAGAGACCAAGCTACCGGCCGCACAGGCTCTATCCCTGGCAAACACACATGAAAGGGGAAAAATATATATCGTAACTGGACAATTTATGATCAACAATTTCAGTAGTGCTCAAATTGTTACGGATAATATAAAAAACTCACCATTTGCATAATGTATAAAAAGATAAAACACATTAAAACTAAAACGTGATAGAGCAACCAACCTCCACTTTACAGTGCATATTAATATTTAAAATTCTAAAACATTTCAAAAACACATTTATAGAACCTCTATGCAAAAAATTCATATAAAAATCTAAATTTAATTAGCGATCCGAAATAAAACAATTTAAGTCAAACTCTACATTTAACCACCTGATTACTTTGCACTTAAACCCCCCTCGTGACCAGACCAATTTTCAGCTTTTGGCGCTGACGCACTTTGAATGACAATTGCGCGGTCATACAACACTGTACCCAAATTAAATTTTTATCATTTTTTTCCCACAAATAGAGCTTTCTTTTGGTGGTATTTAATCACAGCTGGGGTTTTTATTTTTTGCTAAACAAACAAAAAAAGATGGAAAAAAAAATAAAAATAAAAATCATGTTTAATAGTTTGTTATAAAATTTAGCAAACAGGTAATTTTTCTGCTTCATTGATATGCGCTGATGAGGTGGCACTGATAGGCTGCACTGGTTGGCACTGATAGGCTGCACTGGTTGGCACTGATAGGCTGCACTGGTGGGCACTGATAGACTGCACTGGTGGGCACTGATAGGCTTCACTGGTGGGGACAGATAAGTCGGTACTGATGGGGACAGCAAAGATGGCACTGATGGGCACGGATGGGTGGCACGGATGGGTGGCACGGATGGGTGGCACGGATGGGTAGCACGGATGGGTGGCACGGATGGGTAGCACGGATGGGCACTGATGGATGACCCTGATGGGCACTGATGGGTGGCACTGATGGGCACTGATGGGCACTGGTAGGTGACACAGATGAGCACTGGTGGGTGACACAGATGAGTACTGGCAGGTGACACTGATGTGCAGCACTGGCACTGTGGGCACTGAGAGATGGCACTGTGGGCACTGAGAGATGGCAGTGTGGGCACTGGTAGGCGGCACTTTAATGGGGCAAAGGTGGGCACCATGGATTGGGCACATTGCAGTGAGAGGGACTGATGTCCCTCTCACTGCCGCCGGTGATCGAAAAAAAGCAGATTACCGGCTCTGTTATTATCACATGATCAGCTGTCATTGGCTGACAGCTGATCACGTGGTAAGAGGTCAGGATCGACCCCTTACTCGGATCTGTGATCCAGCGAGTCTCACAGACTCGCTGATCACAGAGGGCGCCGCGCGCGCCCTTCGGGGGGCGCGCAGGCAGCTCGTGGCCGGGACGACGTCAATAGACGTCGTCCCGGCACATCAGATCCGCTCTGTAGCCGTCATTTGGCTATAGCGCGGATCTCAGGTAGTTAAACCCATATGCACTGCCACCTTAGTTTCATATACCCAGTATGATTCTCAACGGCTAAGTTGTCGGATAAAATGACCCCCCCCCCCCCCAGTGTTTCTTAACTCTCTCAACACCCCAAAATTTTAGGTGTCTGGGGTCACTATTGTGAAACTATTTAAAATGCTTAGAAACGTTATGGGTTATGAGTCCTTTCTTAATATTATTAACATGTTCACCAATTCTGACTTGTCTGAAAATTCTACCTACGTATTGCAAGCCACACTCGCATTCCAACATATATATGACTCCTGTGGTCGCACAAGTGATCAACTCTTTGATTTTATAAGTCTTGTTGGTGGCAGCTGCCACAAAATCCTTTCTTTTCTTCATATTACCTCGCCTGCCTACAGGCTGGACATCGCCCGCATGCATAGAAGCCAGTCAGAAAGGAAAAGAGCCTATTCTCTACTTGAGTAGGGGGGTCAATTACCCCTGGCGCTAATCTGTCCCTAAGCTTGGGTGCTTTCCTGTAGATGAACTGAGGCCTTTCGGGAAGGACTGGACCCAAAATCCTCTCCAGCTTTAATATAGGCCAATGCCTCTGGATGATTTTTTTAAACTTCTTATATTGGATGTTGTAGTCCAGAACCATCTTCTTATACGTGATATGTTGGAAACCAAAATCTAATCTTTCTTTTTATGATTTTTATTCCTTTATTTCAAAAGTAAATTGCATTACAACAAGCATATCCAACATATTTACAACATATGTGCTAAGTCAGGAAGTCAAAATATTCATCAGTGTTTAGACAATAATTACTTAGTTTAACTGAGCCTATACTCTGCAAATGGACTAGTGGAAAGGTACACCGCCTAGGCAACGTTACGGTGTGCAGGGTCAAGTAGGCTTTTCAATTATCATCCTTCCCTGCTTAAGGCCGGCTGCAAGCTCGTTAGACTAAGGCAATCAATGGCCTGGGCAAGTTTTTCCTATTTTATTTGCAAGTATGTTAGTACAGTCGTCTGTTTGGCCCAAACATGGGTAACAATCTAGTCTCATTGTTTCCGAGGTCTATTAACTATCCTGGTAAGGACTCATGAGTGGGTGACAGCTAGAGAGTCAAAGGGATACTATATGGGAGGAGGGGAGTGGAGTGGAAGGTCAACAATTGACAGATGGGATGGTAAGTTTAGGGGGGATGGGGAGCAGGAGGGAGGGAGGGCAAAAAAAAAAAAATATAATAAGGGGGGGGGGGGGGGAGAGTGGGCGAGGAGGAAAGGGGACAGGCAGAGTGTTGGTAGGCCCTCTAGGGGGGCAGTGAGGTGTAGAAAGAGAGGCAGGATGGAACAATCAAGTTAAGATGATGTCCTCTGCCCGGGGGGCGGAGGTGGGGAGGTCAACCTGGATGGTCCAGTACTTTGGGCCATTTCTTGGAGATATTCGTCCGTATAAATGTAATACTGCCAGGGTCTCCAGGTCTCTCTGAAGATCTCTTCCCTGTCATATAGAGTGGCTGTAAGATCCTCCATGTCCCTTAACTCGTTCACTTTATCGAACCAAAGAGGCCTTGCCGGTGGGTTCTCCGATCTCCAACACAACGGATGCATGCCTTAGCCGCGTTCAGGAGCTGGATGGTCAATGATTTTTTTGATTTTTTCAATGGGTCGTTCCGTCAGGTGTAGCAGACAGGCGGTTGGGTTCCCTTCCAGCGAAACATTGGTTAGGCACTCAATAATGCCAGTCACCCCCTGCCAAAAGGAGGTAAGCTTGGGGCAGGACCAAAAAATGTGCAACATTGTGCCTTCCTCAGTGCCGCAATGCCAACAGCGGTCCGAGACCTGCGGTAATATGCAGTGTAGCGTGGCGGGTACCCTGTACCATCGAGTTGTTATTTTGTAACAAGTCTCTTGGACTCTGGTGGCGACGGATGACTTCTGGGCAAAATGTAGAAACTTCTGACTTTGTTCGTCCGTGAAGTGAGTATTTAATTTCGTCCTCCACTTAGCTAGAAAGGGGGGTGTGGAACTCCCTGTTGGTTGGGTCAGAGAGGAATAAATGAGTGAGAGACAATGTAGTTCTGGCTCCCCGCGGTGGCAGATGCGTTCTAGTTCCGTGAGTGGAGGGGCTATGCCCGGTTTTCGTAGACAGCTGCGTAAAAAGTTCCTGCAGACCACTCCAAAAGTCTAGAGGGGGTCCGTTGCTGATGCCCCCGGCTTCCAAAGAAAGCCGGCCATCCGGCCTGATGAAGTCACACAGCCGTGATCCAGGCGTTTGAGAGTGGGGTTAAGCAGGCCCGGGACAAACTCTGGGTTTGCCCAGAACTGGCACCATTGGCGAGGGCGTAGGGGATAAAGAGGAGTGCTTGAAGGCATCCCTCGTCACTGATAAGGTACTTCCCAACGTGGGGTGATCTGCCAAGTCCTTTGGCAGGGTAGCAGACATCCACGGCCGACTCCTGAATGTGCCACCCGAATCCACTTCCTCCATGGCCACCCAGTGTTTTGCCTCGACATGGCAGTGCCAATCCACCACCCTAGTGAGGTGCAAAATCGAATCTTTCTATCCATTTTTCTTACCATTTCCACCTCCTTCTCAAGGCCTAATCTATCATACCCTTTCTCCTGGAATAGAGTTGACAGAACCTGAGACTGGGCAATAAAATCGTAGACGAATAAACTGCCCTCTGGGTATGTTACACAGCCATTTGGTATGATGACAACTCCTTAATGGAATGAAAGAGTTCTGAACCGTCAGCTTAAAATGATTGATAATCTTAAAAATATAATTTGATTTAAAAATTTCTAGATCAAGAGACTGTCTGTTCAGTACTAATATTCCAAGATAAAATAATATTTTTATTGTTTGTTAGAAGTGTAAATTCATTATATTTTAAGTGATGAAGGGTTTCTGATAAACTCTCAAAAATATATATAATACTTGGGGTAGGTTTTGAAGGTCATAGGACATATAGCGACAAATGGTATAGACAGATAGATATGGTTTTACTGTAAAGGTTAATTCTATTTCTGACATAACTACGTCAGGACACAGGCCTATGGGTGGAGTTATGCTATCTATCCTTAGACTGAAACCATGTTGGGCATATATGCAAATTATGGGTATCACCAAGATATGATGACATGACAGTAAAAACACTATAAGAATGGAGGGAGAGGAAGAATGGAAGAGAGAAGGGGGAGGTGCAGAAAGCAAGATGGATGATGAAGAGGAGGAGGAGACGGGTTAAAATGTAACATCAAGTGTCTCTACTTCTGAAGCCGTAACCATGATGTCTTGTCTTTGCTAATTCTCGCTGATGATGAATAAACAACCTTGCAAGTATTTTGGATGAGAAACTGCTTCTTAAAAAGTATCAGAATGCTGCCTTGGTTCCTCTAGTTGAGAGGATATTGACTGACACATTGAAACAGACTTTGCTAATTCATCTTGAAAACGCTCCTGTGAGTAAATGACGAGATAGAGATATTTTCTCTTTTTCTCCTCTCCACACCTTCTTTCATTGTTTCATTTAATTTACTAAAAAAAAACTCTAAACCAGATTTTTGCCCACCCCCTCCCAAATCATAATGAAATCATCAATATACCTATGGTAACATACTAGCTCAGGGGGTCGGGTTTTTGAACACACATTGTTCCGCCCAGTGGGTAATAAATAAATTGGCCACACTGGGAGCAAACCAAGCCCCCATCGCAACTCCTCTAGTCTGTAGGAAGAACTGCCTATTGTACAAAAAGTAATTTCTCGACAGACAAAAACTCAGATAACTCAAAATTAATTTCTTATGTTTCCTCAGGAGGTCAGATGACAAAAAAGCCCATCTCATTGAAGAAAAAGTGCCTTCATGACTAATGATAGTATACAGTGACCTCACATCCGATGTGATTAGGAAACTTGCTGAGGAGGCTTTAAGGTTCTCAAGAATCTGAATGATATGTTTCTGACAGGGCTCCAACTGGCTTTCTGTGCTGAACTCAGTAATTATGTACTGTTAGACCTGTTAGTTCAGTACGTCCACTGTGCAAGGTGAGTGCAAGGTGAGCGTCCTGTATTTCTGTCGGTGATGGTATTTTCACGAATCTGCACCAGATTGAAAAGCATCTTTACCAGCACAAGTGTTCACAGCTGAGGACTTTATCTGCCTTATGCCCCGTACACACGGTCCGACATTCCGACCACAAAATCCGTCAGATTTTTTCCGACGGATTTTGTCCGAAACTTGTGTTGCACACACACGGTAGGACAAAGTTGTCGGAAATACCGATCTTTCCGAGCGAAGTGACGTACAATACATACTATGGGACTACGTAGAGCCCAGTAGCCAATAGCTTTCATCTCCAAATTGCTTCTGAGCATGCGTGGCACTTTGTGCGTCAGAATTCTGTACACACGATCGGAAAAAGTCCAATTGGATTTTGTTGTCGGAAAATGTTAGATCCTGCTCTCAAATTTTTTCCGTCGGAGATTGCGACGGAAAAAGTCCGCTAGAGCCCACACATGATCGGATTTTCCGACAACATACTCCGATCGGACTTTTTCCAACGGAATATCCGACCGTGTGTACGGGGCATTACTCCCTATTTACTCATTTATATGCATGGACTTTCTCGCTGAAGTTTTTAAATTCATACATTTATTAATCCTTAGTGATTTAGTTTAGTTCTTTTTTCAACCTAACTATGATACTATGATAGTGTCTCTTCTAGTTAGTCTTCCTCCTCCTTCTTATTGTTCTTAAATATCAGCAGCTGTTCTTTCTGGTGAAGCTGATGACATTTTGCTAGGCAACAGGTAATCAAAAATTAATATATGAAGATTTGTGTATATGTAGAATACTTTATTGCCCACAGCTGTTATATGTTACCTTGCTCTTGCTTTGATGTCAGAAGCTGCAGGAGATACTGATGATAGATACCCTCAACAGGCTTTGTGGGATTCTCTGGTGGTATCTGCCTTCACAAACCTATGAAGGAGGCCAACATTTCCAACTTATATGTTGTAAACTTATTACGAGGCAGAGAAGTTGACCATACAGATTCACCAAAGGAAAGTTGTTGCCTTGGAATTGGCATGTGGGCAAGAAACCATGAAACAGCAGTCCATCAGAGACTTATGTGGCAGCCAGTTTTCTTCATGACCGATGTCCATTATAAAGCAATGTTCACAACTCTGCTGTACTGAATTCCCAAACAGTGGACTAATCCCTGCAGTTCTCTCTTATGGACTACAGAACACCATAACCTAAGACTCATGATTTCACTGCAACAGGGGCAGAGTTGTCAGCTCAAAAGGAAAGTTAGGATCTCACTTCTGGTAGGATTATCATGACTTCTTCAGTAATGTAATTTCCTTAGCTTTGTCCCCTCCATCCTTGAACATCATAGCCCTCTCCTCTTCTAGGAGTGTCTTAAGTACTGTTTGTGCAGACTCCTAGCTCCTCCACCCCTGCCTTACATAAGCCTTTATGTTGCTGTCAGGGGAGAAGTAATGGCCATACTATAGAGCAGTGGTCTCCAAACTGACATCCATGTGCCGTATTCAGAACTTTGCTTGCCTTTATCTGGCCCTTAGGACACTATTCCTCCCACTGACACTAACAACTGGGTTCTATTCCCCCCACTAACAACACTGATGGGCCACTGTTCCTCCAGTTGCCACCAATGGTGGGACACTTTTCCACTCACTGACATGCTGGAGCGCTATTCCTCCCTATAATAGTAATGAAGGCACAATACTCCTTCCAATGACAGCAATGGATCAGTGATAGGGAGCTATTCCTTCCACTAATACTAACAACTGACCATTGACACTAGGGTATTTTATACTCCCACTGGTCCCAATCCAACCCAGCCTAAGTTCTAAAGGCCAGTAAACTGGCCCTTTTTTAGAATGTTTGAGGGCCCCGTTAAAGAGTATGAAGATAAAATACACATATAATCAGGAGACAGGGTAACCTTAAGTTACATTGCATGCATGCATGTGTATTGCTGCATTTTGAATGCCCAATTATTCAGAACAGGCTTGAAAGCTGGTTGAAACACTGGTTAGGGAGACAGGTGCTGCTGGAGGGAAAGGGTTAACCTAATTTCCCATACGTTTTACTGAGCTCTATTGGAAACAGACAATAAAAAATAAACACGAAACAATAGGAGCGGGAATGAAAGCTTCACTCCACTGTTCTGTGTTTTTAAAAATATTTTTATTTTGGTTCAGTAAAAACAACCATTTTAACCAACTGTTATAATATCTGTTCCAGTTTGAACTTAGCTGATGAAGTACAGCTGGAACAGGCATTTGATTGGTTTGTTCAGATGTTTTTATTTGTCCACAGCCATTCAAACTTTTTCCAATCCACTCTATTTCAGGCCTGATGAAGGGGGCCAAATGGGGCCTTAGAAAATGTGTTGGCTGTGTTTACTGAACCTAAATATAAATATTTTCTATACACTAATCAGTGAAGTGGCATTTTCATCCTGACTATTCTGATCCCTTGAGGGCGCTTAAAGTCTTGCTTTTTTTAGTTAAAAATAACAAACATACTTTTATACTTACCTGCCCTGCGCCATTGGTTTTGCACAAAACAGCCCTGATCCTCCTCTTCTCAAGACCTTCTTTGCTGCTCCTGGCCCCTCCCTCCTGTTGAGTGCCCCCACAACAAGAAGCTTGCTATAGGGGCACCCAAGTTGAGCCGCTGCTCTATGTGTCCATCCAGACACAGAGCCGTGGCCCCTTTCTCTCCTCATTGGTTGACTGACTTTAATTGACGGCAGCAGGAGCCAATAGTGCCACGCTGCTGTCTCAGCCAATAAGGAGGGGAGTCCAGGGCAGCCAGGACACTCCTCCAACACCGCTGGATCTAGATGGGGCTCGGGTAAGTATTAGGGGGGCTGAGGGGGGCTGCTGCACACAGAAGTTTTTTTTTTCTTAATGCATAGAATGCATTAAGAGAGAAGTATGGGTTTTCATTTTTTTTTAGATTCATACTTACCTCGGTGGATGGAGCATCAGACTGATGCTGCAGTTGTCCCCCGGTGTCTCTGCACTGAGAACTGAGCCGCCGAACACCGCCAATGGCTTGGTTCTCACTCCTTCCCGAGCAGTGAGATGCTGCCTGTAAGTCAGCATCTCTCCTGCTCTGATCCTTCACGCTCATTGGAGCAATGAGCTGTGGACGGGTGGGGAGCGGCCCTATCAGCATCTCAGCGGCCCGCTGAGACTGCCATCAATCAAGGCAGCTGGCTGATCCAGACTTGGGAAGTCAGGATGACGCGCTGCCTCGATTGATGGCAGTGATGTCAGCGGAGAGCGATCTCCGCTGAAAACCAGTCACAGGAGTGCAAAACAAATTGCACTCCTGTGAACCAGAGGAAGTCCAGCCTAAAAAGCTCATTTTGCACTTCTGCTTTAAGTTAAAAAAAACTTCTGCCTTTACAACCACTTTAAGAACTAGGGAGCTGCCTACAGATCCACACAGCCTTATTAAAATACTTACCAATCACTTAAGCATATGTACCAGTCCAGAACTCCCCCTACTCCTTTACCACAATGCACAATGAAAACCTGACAGCGGTTCTACATTTTTCGTCTCTACCCAAAAATTACTTAAAGCAGAGATCCCAGCATTAGTACTAATGTAATTCAGAAACGAGTATACAATTATACATTAACATGGGGCCCCATATCTCGGACCACTTAGTGCTAGGAACCCCAAATAAACAACATATTCAAAGCTGGGGTTCCTAGCACTAAGTGGCCCCCAGATATGGGGCCCCAAAGTCAGTTCGGAAAATGTCAAGCACTTTTCTGCAGCAGAGAATGACATTTTCCGAACCGACTTTGAGGCCCCGTATCTCTGGGCCACTTGGTGCTAGAAACCCCAGGATATGTTGTAGTGCTAGTTCCACTGGGTTTGCACACCAAATTTGGGGTTCCTAGCACCAAGTGGCCCTGAGATACGAGGCCCCAAAGCACAAAATGTGCTGAAAAACTTGGCTTATACTCGAGTATATATGGTAAATGTAAATGGACTTGCATCCCATCAGAGTACCTTCGGTTTGTCACGTTTAGGTCTTTAAAAAATGGAAAGGATGCAGACCTTTTCCATTTTATTTCAGGACCTGGAGGTAATTGGATGTAAACAGACGCACATCTGTTTACATTCGCCTGCCCATAGACCTACATATATCCAATCAGGATCATTAAGGTCGTAAAAAGCAGAACAGGACCTTTTCCATTATTTTCCTGGACCTGGAAGCTCTCTGAGGTAATCGGTTGTAATTAGACACACATCTGTTTACAACCGCCTGCCCATAGACTAAGGCCGGCCATACGTGGGTCAAATTCTGAAAGAATTTTCTTTCGAAAATCTTTTCTAAGAATTTTTCGTTTGAATTTCGCACCATTAGTGGGCCTCAACACCGGACAATTTTTCGTTTGAAAATTTTTTATTATGGTTCAACACATACATAACAAAGAGAGAACAAGTGTAACTTATGCAACAATAAAAATGATGCAGGTGAGCCATTGTACAGACAAATACAAAGCAACACAGCAGTTTGTCAAAGCAACTGTGAATGTCGTCTCAGTCAGCAGGTGTCCGTCCCTGCAGACCAAGATGTAACGGTCCATTGCAGCCCAGCATTCCGTGACAATGAGCCAGGGCTAGAAGAACCCTGAGAACCCCGTGCTCCCAGGAGCCCCAATTGGGATCCTGCTGCAGCCCAGGAGACGAGGACACAGAGCTATCCCATGCAAAATGAATCCTGGGTCAGTGTCAGAGCGGAAGTGGCGGTGTAATAGTCACCATAAAGTTACAGATTCATATAAAGTGGCAAGAGACTAACCAGTATGATAGCATGAAGGCGAATGTATTCGCCAAGAGAGGCGACAAAATAAATAAAAGGGGGAGAGGAAAACGTGTGAGGGGGGAGGAAAGAAGAAAGGAAGGTAATGCCAAGCTCATTCACTAGTGCCTCGGAAGTTCATAGTTCCCGGAGGTACGCCAGGAATGAGTGAGATATCACAAAGGGTCGCCCAAGGTTCCCAAACGTCCCTAAATTGCTCAGTTTTGTCATTGAGTTTAGCAACAATTTGTTCCTGCACCATGACCCATGTAACCTTTCTTTTAAACATCCGAAAAGAGATGGTATGTGTCTTCCAGGCCTTAGCGATAGTCATTTTAGAACCTAAGCATAAGAACAATGACAACATCTGGGAGGTTTTGGATAGCTTCGGGATCTGGAAATTAAATAATGCCCACCGAGGATGTGGTACAACAGTAGTGCCCGTCAGTGAGCTAATAGTGCGGAAAACTTTGTGCCAAAATGATCGTATGCGGGGACAAGTCCACCAAATATGAATCATTGAGCCCTCCAGTCCGCAACCTCGGAAACATACCGGTGATGTGCCTGGGAATATAGTCGCTAGCCTGGAAGGAACATAGTACCATCGTGTTAGAACTTTTAGTCCGGCTTCGATAAGGGAGATATTAAGAATACCTTTAAATGCTCTCGTTGAGGCGCGATACCACGTCGTAGTGTCCCAAGACTCGTCCATGTCGTGCTCCCAGGCTCGGGCGTAAGAGGGTTTGGATTGTTTAGTCATAAGTGCCATATAAATCAGTGAAATGCCTCCCTTCTGATCCTCCGTAGTTATACACCAGCGCTCAAAAGGAGTAATATCGGGGGGTAGGGGTTTGTTGTTTCAGATGGAGTGTATAAAGTGGGAGATCTGTGCATGTCTAAAAAGTTCTGAGTCAGGTAAATCCAATTTCTTCTTATAGTGTGTCAGTGAGAGGGGTCCTGCAGGGGAAAAAAAGTGTCCAATACGATAGAGGCCTTTGTCGGTCCACCATTTAAATGCTTCAATGTTCATTCCAGGGGGAAAGTCAGGATTATGAAATATGTGTTTTAGGGGGCTCAGTGGGGAAATTAGGGCGCTACGGGAGAAAAGTTTGGAGCTAAGTGCTATAGAGTGAGAGAGAGTGGGTGCCATTATTGCTGGTCTGTCTTTCGGCCCACAGCCTAAAAGGAAATCTATCGTGTTCAATGGGACAGATTGTCGTTCCATAGCAAGCCAATCTGGTCTGTTATGACTCGAGTAGGCTAAGGATATTTGTGCTAGTCTAGCCGCCTGATAATATCCCCACAAGTTGGGTAGTCACCGGACAATTTTTGTGCAGCCATTGGATTTGAGCATGTTGGAAATTTTTTGAAAAACAAATGATTTTCTAATCAATGATGGGAGAATCGTTTCAGAAATATAATTGAAAAAGAAAAGAAAATTCCTGGAAATAAAAGTGGATTCTTTTCTGTAGCAACATGAAGTGAAATTGAAGGCTTGGTTGGTCGAATTTCAAAATCACTGGTGGCACCATCGCATCACAAAACACACAAAATGTCAGATTTTTTTAAAGAAAATTCAGTCAGAATTCAAGCCATATAAGGTATGACCTGCATTAAGCCAGACATAGGTCGAATTTCAAAAGAATTTTATTTAGAAAATCTTATCTAAGAATTTCTGTTTGAGTTTCGCACGATAATTGGCTGCAGCAACGGACAGTTTTCATGCGCCCATAGAATTTGAGTAATTGGGTACGTTAGAAATTTTTTGAAAAACAAACGATTTTCTAATCAATAATGGGAGAATTGTGCGAGAAATATAATCAAAGAAGAAATGAACACGAATGCTAGAAAATAAAATTTCTGGAAAGAAAAGAAGATTTCTGCACACGAAAATTATTTTCTGTGGCAAAATGAGGAGAAATTGAAGGCTTGGTTGGTCGAATTTCGAAATCAATGGTGGCACGATCGGATCACGAAATGCACAAAACTTCTGATTTTTGAAAGAAAATTTGTTCAGAAACCAACCCATGTATGGCCAGCATTAGGCTGTATTCATACTATGTGCGATGACATAAGTTTTACCGCATGGTGATACGTCCCTCACCGCAGGGACACACAGGAAACAATTGATTCTTATGTGTCACCTTCACATTGCAGCGTACCGTGCCGAATTATGCTGCAATGTACAGCAACACATTTGCCGTACGTTTTGTACACTTCAAATAAAGTTTGTACAAAAAAAAAAAAAAAAGAGCCATGTGATGCACTGAATCGATCACCACGCTGCCCCCTACCTAGGGTTGCCACCTCATCCATTTAGGCTGGGTTCACACTGCTGCGGTGCGGGAACGCTGCAAATCTACTGCGGGTTCCCGCACCGCATGTCTCCCGCCGGCAGTTCACACTGCCCTATGCGAGCTGCTGGGAGTGTCAATGAAATGTTAATGACACCCCCATAGCAGCTTGCATATAGCAGTGCGATCTGCAAACTCGGACAGGAATCGGATCGCATGGTGAGAACACCCATGCAAACCGATTCTGCAACGGACCGAAAAAAAGGGTCCTGTGCGAGTTTGGGCCGAATGCGATGCAAATTCAGCCATACTATCTGTATGGCTGAATTTGCATCGCACAGAGATCGCATATGATTTGAACTGCAGTGCGGTGCGAATCATATGCGATCTCCCGCACCGCAGCAGTCTGAACCGGCCCTTAAACCCGAAACACATAAGAATTTCACAGGTTCTGAGGCTAATTTAAATCAGATAAGGCACCAAGTGAGTTTCATTACCACCTTAATCAGCCTCAGAACCTGTGTAATTAATATGTGTTTGGTTTTAAAGTGATGAACTGGCAACCCTACCCCTGCCGCAGCTGGCAACTGAGACCTGCCGGAGTGGCATTCAAAAAATCTACTAGTGTATGTCCAGATTAAACCAAACTTTTGGCTTTGTAACGTCTTCAATCTCTATAGAAATTTATATGGTGTGACACTTACCTTTCCACTAGATGACGCTCTGTTGGGAAGAACTTCACAGCTACCTGTGTTCTCCAGTCAGAATGGAGGGCCTGGTATACAGTTCCATAAGCCCCCTTGTTGATGAAGTTTAGATCTGTTAGTTTGGTGTTAGCGATGAATTGAAGGTTGCTACTGATGTTGGCGGTCTGCAGGTACAAGTTGTCCTGTTGACATTGCGCAGGAGAGGAACACCCAGTCTCCTGACTGCTCGTACTGGAGCTCATCTTGAGTCGCCACTCTTATCCCAAGAATGGAGAATTGTGATATTCCAGTGTGTGAAAACGTTGTAGCCCTGAGTGTGAAATAAAAGAAATGTCTTCCTGGAATACGTAGAAGCCACCCTGCCCCCTCCCTCTCCGGCCCTCAGCACTATCCAGTCCTTAACTGGCGAAACTGAAAGAAGAAAAAGCACAGATGAATTGAAGGTTGCTACTGATGTTGGCGGTCTGCAGGTACAATGACCAAGGTTCAAGGTAATGTCATTCCACCTTCAGAAAACATGACTAAGTACAACATAACTCATTTTTGTGCTACCCATATGTACACTCCCACCCTTACCATTCCCATTAACGGAAACCACACATAACTGGAGTGTAAATTAGGCCGTAGCAGCCTCCTTTATTAAATATCAAAATATAACTGAACTTTTTTATAAACAAATAAATAACCAATAAATAACCAATAAATAACCAATAACTGTAAACCAATGAAGAAAACTCTGACGTAGGACTGTAGGACTTTACCCCCCCCCCACCCGTTTTAGCGTAATCAAAACTCGTGCACTGCGGTCATATAAACTGTAACTAGGCCTCAAGCTGACATGCTAGCTCAGAGACAACAATATTCCCGCAGTGCAGTCATCCACCATATTCCTTACATCACTTATAAGGAATATTAACAAACGGGCCCATATCTCCAATGGGTCCCGCATCAGCTTCTCTGTGGGGAGGGGGTTTCTTCTCTATACCTACGTCAGCCAACATCCGCCAATGCTACGACGTCCAAGCCAACCTGCAAAAAAAACTTTTATCAAACACCTGCAAGAAAATAGGGATGGGGGGCGGGAACTTTTCTCTAGCTGGAATGGCTCCTTCCCTGGCCGTTGCCCCTCCTCTTCCTGTTGCCAGCTCCACCCTCCTATCCTAACTCTTAAAGGGGCATACCTAAATGGCATGTTAACTTTACTCATGCCAGCCCTGCGCCTATTTTTCTCTGTTCTCTGCTGCGGGCTGTTCTTGACTAAGTACAACATAACTCATTTTTGTGCTACCCATATGTACACTCCCACCCTTACCATTCCCATTAACGGAAACCACACATAACTGGAGTGTAAATTAGGCCGTAGCAGCCTCCTTTATTAAATATCAAAATATAACTGAACTTTTTTATAAACAAATAAATAACCAATAAATAACCAATAAATAACCAATAACTGTAAACCAATGAAGAAAACTCTGACGTAGGACTGTAGGACTTTACCCCCCCCCACCCGTTTTAGCGTAATCAAAACTCGTGCACTGCGGTCATATAAACTGTAACTAGGCCTCAAGCTGACATGCTAGCTCAGAGACAACAATATTCCCGCAGTGCAGTCATCCACCATATTCCTTACATCACTTATAAGGAATATTAACAAACGGGCCCATATCTCCAATGGGTCCCGCATCAACTTCTCTGTGGGGAGGGGGTTTCTTCTCTATACCTACGTCAGCCAACATCCGCCACCGCAAACAAGGTTAAAACCTTAACCTTGAGCGCGCCTCCACACCCTAAGTGCTCTTTCAATTCCGTCCTGTATACCCATGGTCCACATATCGATGCCCACTGGGTTCAGATGAACCCCGTCAGCCCTCAAATATCGCCACGTCTCGATCTCTAGCTCTCTGTGTCTGATCGCTAAGCCACCGTTTTTAATGAAAAACCTGCTCACCTCCTGATTGATCTTACTTCTGGCCTTGTTAACCAGTTCCACTGACCTCGCTTGCCGCCATGAAGACCTGGCTATCATGTCCGACCATACAAGGACAGTTTTTGGGAATGCAGCCTGTAGTAGGCAGAAGTCATGCTTGATGTCCCTGGTAATGTCTAGTTTTGTCCTCAAACCCAAATCATTCCCCCCCACATGAATCACCAAAACCTCGGGCGGCCTGTCCCGTTGTGCAAATTTGTGCGCCTCCGGGACCAGACGGCTCCAAAGCATCCCAGGGAACCCCAACCATTTAATGTAAGCCTCCCCCCTGGAAAAACCTAGCTGTCTCCCATCTGGCCTGGCATCCCCCCTCCTTGCACCCCAGCAAACATAGGAATGTCCCATGATCCACACGAGACTCGGCGAGGTATCTGAAAAGAAAACAATAAGAAAATTCCGGTGAAAACTCATCACAATGTACCACACGAAACCATGCCGGCACCTAACGCACACCACTCAATAAAATGTCAAATAACTAAATCAAGTCTGACATAAGACCGGAATCGCCTCGATTCCCATCTTCCAATCCGTTTTACCGCTTCTTCCGTTAGGCCCCACCTAACTGCTTCCGTTGCCGCACCAATTCTAAATGAATGCGTGGAAAATTTCTGATCCCCCAGACCCAGGATGAATAAAGATTTCCGAAAAATAGAAATAAATTGGAAACGCGACAGCGCCACCCCATCCTGATGTACTAAAAGAGGGCCATCCCCGGCTGGCCTCTGTGTCAAATAAACCTTTGTAACTAAAACGGGGCAGAGTTTGGCGTCAGGAATAGCGAACACCACCACATCCTTGCCTCGGCCCTCCTGATCCGTTTTAGATCTACGCAAACGCATCACAAGTCTATCCTCCATGTACCGAACCTCCCCCACAGCTAATCCATCCCTTGTTTTCTTGGAGGAACTCACCAGCTCCCCTATTCGAAAAGCGCCGAAAAAGGCCAACACAAAAGCTGTGCGGAAAAGCCCCACCTCATATCCGGATCTACAAACTCCAGGCAAAATGTCCACCATTTTGCCCAACAGTGCGAACGTAACTGGTCGCCTCTCATCCCGGACCCTCTTCCCCCGGCGATAACCCTTCAATGCCTGACGTGCCCAAAACTCTTTTGTCCAATCTCTCCCCCCTTCAAGCTTGAACAAAAATGCCATGGCCGCCATAACCTTCCCTAGCCTCGACACGGAAACTCCCTGTTCCATGTGTCTGGCGACAAAATAGATAAATCGCAATCTATTCTCTCCTTTAACCGCCCCCGCTGCCCGTTCCTGGAAAGCAAACCATTCGTCCCATATTTTTTTTTGTATGTTTTCCATGTTCCCTCGCTCAATGACCGCCTGATCCACTCACCTATCCTCCCAGGGCAATCTTCCATAGTTCCAAAGGACACGGGACGCCGTGACGCTCTGCCCCCGGTACCAGCTCCCGAAATTTCTCCCACTGAAACCGAGAAAGAGCGTCAGCAATCACATTGTCCACTCCTGGTAAGTGTACTGCCTGAATGAAAATGTTCATCTGCATACACCGAAGCACCAAGTGTCTCAACAAACGTATCACCGGCGGTGACGCCGCAGATACCTTATTAATCACCTGTACCACCCCCAAATTGTCGATGTGGAAGCGCACCTTCCGATCCCGAAAGAATTCGCCCCACAATTCTACCGCCAATACCACTGGAAATAACTCAAGCAACAACATATTCTTGAGCATCCCTGCTTTGTTCCAGCTGTCCGGCCAAGGGCCGGCACTCCAATGCCCCTGGAAAAATGCCCCATATCCCGCTGACCCCGCTGCATCTGTAAACAATTCGAGGTCGAAATTATTCACCGGGCCAATCATCCACAACGCTCTACCATTAAAATTGTCCAGAAACATGTGCCACATTCTCAGGTCATCCTTATGTTCCCGTGATAGTGTCACATAATGTCTGGGCGACTCAATGCCACCCGTACTTGCCGCTAATCTTCTCCCAAAAACCCTGCCCATCGGAATGATCCTGCACGCAAAATTGAGCTTGCCAAGCACCGATTGCAATGCCCTCAGCTGAACCTTGCGCCGGCCCACCATCCCCTTCACCTCCTCCTGTAATGCCACCAATTTTGCCTCAGGTAACCTGCATTCCATGGCCATGGAATCGATTACAATCCCGAGAAAACTGATCACTGTTGTGGGCCCTTCCGTCTTGTCTGGCGCAAGCGGAATGCCGAATTCCCCTGAAATCCTTTCAACGGTTGTTAAGAGCATCGCGCAAACGTTAGATGCGGGTGGCCCTATGCAAAGAAAATCGTCCAAATAATGGATCACCGAATTCAAACCTGAAACGTCCCTCACTACCCATTCCACAAATGTGCTGAAACACTCAAAGAATGCGCACGATATAGAACAACCCATTGGCAGACACATATCCACGTAATATTCCTCTTGCCACTTGCAACCCAATAAATGAAAGCTATCGGGATGAACAGGCAGCAAACGAAAAGCCGCTTCAATGTCTGTCTTTGCCATCAGGGCGCCCCTACCATACTTCCTTACCCAACGTACTGCTGCATCAAAGGATGTATATGATACAGTGCAAACTTCAGGATCAATAGCGTCGTTCACCGACTCTCCTTGTGGGTAAGACAGGTGGTGAATGAGGCGAAATTTGTTGTGCTCCTTTTTGGGAACCACCCCCAAAGGAGAAACTACCAGGTCCTGCATGGGTTTTATGGAGAAGGGGCCCGCCATCCTCCCCAAAGCTACCTCTTTATTCAATTTTTCGGACACTACTTCATGATGTTTTAAAGCGGACCGCAAATTTTCCGGAATGGGAGGAGTTAAGTTCAAAACGGCAGGAATCATGAAACCTTCAGAAAATCCTAACAAAAGTAGATGAGCCATTGCCTTATCTGGATATCTATCTAGAAAAGGCCGCATTTTTTCCACCCTCACTGGCGTCCTCCCCCTTTCCCGCAAAATCGCTGGCCTTTCCCTTACCCTGCTTAAAGCACCTTGATGAGGGATGTGATCCACCGCAGCCTGAACACTCGTGTTTATACTTACATCCATGTCCAAATTTACAACTTCCCTCGTTGTACTGCCAGCAAACTCCTTTTTTTCTTGTGGCCGATTGACCCGAAGTCCCTGATCCCCCGGCCCCCCCCCGGAAAAAACTGACTCACAGGCTTGGCTGAAGACATCAGGCGCATCCAAAGACTGATGTCTTTGTGATCCCACCTTAAAGCCGGTCTCACTGCCCTTCTCTGCCTAAACTGTTCGTCGTACCGCAGCCATGCTAGACCCCCGTAAGTCCGGTGAGCCTCGCCAATAGCATCCAGATAACAGAACAGGGCCGAGCAATGTTCTGGCTCCTTTTCGCCTATCACGCTTGCCAATACCCCAAACGCTTGCAGCCAATTCTGGAAAGTCCGGGGTATTAGTCTGTACCTTCTCTTCTCCTCCTCTTCTTTTTTACTATCCTCGGGTTTCACCCTATCCAAGTTAAATTTCTCAAGGGGAAGCAGAGAAAATATCTCCACGTACTCCCCTCTCCAAATTTTCTCTCTCACCTCCTGTTTCAAATGGGCCCCTAATGGCCCTTCAAAACAGACATAAACCTCACAGCGTGCGGAATCAGCTAACCGCACTATGTCCTGTTTTTTGGTTTTGTCACCCCCCGTTTCCCCCTCTCCTGGCGTGAGCTGAGACGCCTCTGCCGCTTCCACGATACCTGCATCCCTCCCCACAGGCGAAAACGCGGGCGGAATCGCCAACACCGTTCTCTCAGCTTGTACCGTCATTCCCTCGTCCCCTCCCCCCTGGCCCCCCTCATTCAACACCCTCCCTGCAGAAACCCATGCCCCTGTCGGCCCCTGTTGCGCAGGTGTAGGCTCAAACCTGCCCACCAGCTCTTTGAGGCCTGCTAAAAAACCCTGTAATCCCCCCTCCAAAAATCCTGTTTCAGGGACGGAATCGCCCATAAAACCCCCACCCCTCTGAAACCGATCACCCTGCCTCCTGGCCCCCTCCCCCACATCCCCCCCCAAAGACATTTTACTCCCGCAAGACCCAGAACAAAAACAGGACTTACCGGGCTGCATGGACAATCCTCCACCAGCCGAACATCCTGCGTCATTCGTTGCTGTGCGTCCTTCTGCGATCTCGTCCTCCGATTCAGGCAGCTCGCCCTCCGACAGCTCCACCATCTCATCTGCAGTTGAAAGAGCCTGCCCTCCAAGGTTTTCAGCCTCAGATGCAGACGAACTGCGTTCCCTCTCGTTTCTTCTCGTCCCCATTGCCTCCGCTTTTTTCTTTCCCTTAATGTTCTTACGGGCAGGCGGATCGCCTCCATGCCGCAGACATCCTCTGCTATGTCCCCCCCGCACACTGGAACTCAAGCTGGGCCGACCGCCTCCTGCTTGTAAATGTCCTCTTCCCCCATTCTGCTGAGCATGCGTCTCGTCGCAGTAAGTGGCATCTGTGCTGAAGTTTGGGTAGGCGATTGTCCTGTTCCTAGCCTCCATGACCCTTTCCCTTGCTGTTGTTATGTTGGCCTGGGATGGCTTTCTCCCCCTAGCCGTGTGTTTTAAACTGTGTGTATTTGGTGACTTAGTTTTGGCCCCCTTTGCAATCCCCACTGATGCTGCACTGCTGGCACTGCCTGTTTTGTATTGGGCCCCTGACCGCCCCCCCTCCACATGTGTGGATAGGCCTGAGGCCTCGTGAGATGACCGCGTGGTGGACGCCATGCGCCGCGTGCTGTTGGGCCCCCCGCCCCCCCCCCCCCCCCACAGCCTCACATGGGCCAGAAGTGCCTGAAACATCTACCTTGGCCGACCGCTTTTTCGGCGGTTCGGCGCTGTTTTTTCCCCTCCTGCTGCCTGGCAGCACGTCCGTGGCTCTGCGCCCTTCCGGCGAATATCTGTCCGGCGGCCGAGATCGCCGCTGCCGCCCCCCGTCTAGTGTGACCTCCCCTGCACCCCTGCTCTCACCCTCCAGTGCCCTTTCGATCTGTGTCCTCAACCAAGCCGCTCCGTTTTCAGCTGCCGCCGTTTTGATGTTTTTGAGGAGCTCCTCCATGACGATCTGCTCAGTAACTTTTCTCTAGCTGGAATGGCTCCTTCCCTGGCCGTTGCCCCTCCTCTTCCTGTTGCCAGCTCCACCCTCCTATCCTAACTCTTAAAGGGGCATACCTAAATGGCATGTTAACTTTACTCATGCCAGCCCTGCGCCTATTTTTCTCTGTTCTCTGCTGCGGGCTGTTCTAACATGGTTTCTGTGAGCGGTGATGTCACCGGCTCCTCAGGTAATCCCCTGTCACGACTCTCTGACAGAAAGTTTCATGCATGCAAGGCCGTGTTTATTTGTGAAAAAAAAGAAAATTCTGAATTACACCCCCCCCCCCCCCCGCACCGTCACTCCTACTAGCTTAGAGGGGGTGTATTTCTTTCCATTATCTGTGCACCTTTCTGATGATCATGTGCTGGTCGGAGCGGAGGGAATATTTCTTCAGTTTCAGGTGCATGCCCATCCAGCTCCGCTCGTATGTTCTTCTACCTTGGCTCAAGTCCCAGCCAGCTGCCTGCCTGCTTATCTCCTTGCCTTCCCTGGCGGAGTGATCTTCCTCCGCTCCCCACCCAGTAGTACCCGGGGGCCGAAGAGTAATGCCGCATACACACGGTCGGAATTCTCGTCGGAAAAAGCTCTGATGGTTTTCCCGTCGGAATTCCGACGGAATTTTGCTCAAACTGTCTTGCCTACACACGGTCACACCAAATTCCGACGGTCTGTAACACAGCGGCATAAAACACGTTCGAAAGCACTATAAAAGGGAAGTTTAATGCTTCCGAGCATGCGTCGAATTGTTTCCGAGCATGCGTCGGAATTTTGCGTGTCGGAACTGCCTACACACGATCGGAAAATCCGATAGAAAGGTTTTCCGTCGGAAAAATTGAGAACAGGTTCTTAATCCAAAGTCCGTCGGAAATTCCGACAGAAAAAGACCGTTGGGCATACACACGGTCGTAAAATCCGATGCCTAGCTCCCATCGGACTGTTACCATCGGAAATTCCGACCGTGTGTACGCCGCATAAGACTTGACAGGCTGTGAGGCGGGCGGCAAGCAGCGATGGGCAAATACTCGCCGATTGACGCCATTGCTAGTAACAAAAATATGTCCCCGTATTTCATTTAAAAAATCTGGTCACCTTATAGTAGTAGTCAGGCTTAGTTTTCACATGCGATTGAGGGGGGGCCGAGGAGCCACGATTTACCAACCCGATTATAAAGGTCATGGTAGACAAGTAGGTAAATCAAGCTGCATCTGCAAACTTCAAGAGCCGGCAAATAACGTTCTGCTAAATGTGATTGGTCAGCTCTATAGCCACCCAATCACTTTTATAGGGCTCTCAAAGGGGCCTTGGTGGCATTGCCAGTGACACCCGGGGTGGTTCCCGGGCTCTCCCGCTCCACCAGGTAGCCCAGGACTGCTTCCCCGGGGAGTGCAGGAGGAACTCGGGGAATGGATCCCTCCTGTAACTAATGTGTGCCGTCACCTCTTGGGTCACAGCTGTCGTACCTCGGCTACTGTAGCCGAACATGCAGATATCAAGACATGACATATGTTTGATTAGTTGCACTGGAGAGCAGAGGAGACATTGAGGGTCTAGTAGACACCCCCCCGCCACATCTCCATAAAAGTACCTGCCACCTGCCCATGCTATCACATAAGGTGCTTGTTAGCCCCCTTGTTATAGCAATAAAGTAAAAAAAATAAAAAAAAATGTATTAAAATGTAAACAAAAAATAAAATAATTGTATAAAAAAAAATAAAGGTAATAAACTTTTTTTTAAAGCACCCCTGCCACCCCCGCACACACACAATATATAATTTGCAGCGTAAGGCAAGCACATAAACACTCACAGGTCACTTTATTAGGTATACCTGTTCAATTGCTTGGTAACACATATTGCTGATCATCCAATCACATGGCAGCAACTCAATGCATTTAGGCATCTAGACCTGGTGAAGATGACTTGCTGAAGTTCAATTCGAGCATCAGAATGGGGAAGAAAGGGGATTTAGATTACTTTGAACGTGTCATGGTTGTTATTGGCAGACGGGCTGGTCTGAGTATTTCAAAAACTGCTGATCTACTGGGTTTTTCATGCACAACCATCTCTCGGGTTTTACAGAGAATGGTTCGAAAAAGAGAAAATATCCAGTGAGTTGTGTGTGGATGTCAGAGGTCAGAGGAGAACGGGCAGACCGGTTTGAGATGATAGAAAGGCAACAGTAACTCAAACACCTGTTCGTTACAACCAAGATATGCAGAATACCATCTCTGTACAAACAACACATCGAACCTTGAAGTAGATGGGCTACAGCAGCAGAAGACCATGCCGGGTGTCACTCCTGTCAGCTAGGAACATGAAACTGAGGCTACAATTCGCACAGACTCACCAAAATTTGAAAATTGGACAATAGAAGATTGGAAAAACGTTGCCTGGTCTGGTGAGTCTCGATTTCAGCTGCGACATTCAGATGGTAGGGTCAAAATTTGGCATAAACAACATGAAAGCATGGATCCATCCTGCCTTGTATCAACGGTTCAGGCTGGTGGTGGTGTAATGATGTGGGGGATATTTTTGTGGCACACTTTGGGCCCCTTTGAACCAACTGAGCATCGTTTAAACACCTCAGCCTACCTAAATATTGTTGCTGACCATGTCAATCCCTTTATATACAGTGTCCCCATCTTCTGATGGCTCCTTCCAGCAGGATAATGCTCCATGTCACAAAGCTCAAATCATCTCACCACTGGTTTCTTGAACATGACAATGAGGTCCCTGCACTCCAATGGCCTCCACAGTCACCAGATCTCATCCAATAGAGCACCTTTGGGATGTGGTGGAACGGGAGATTTGCATCATGGATGTGCAGCCGACAAATCTCCAGCAACTGTGTGATGCTATCATGTCAATGTAGACCAAAATCTCTGAAGAATGTTTCCAACACCTTGTTGAATCTATGCCATGAAGAATTACGACAGTTCTGAAGGTAAAATGGGGTCCGACCCGGTACTAGCAAAGTGTACCTAATAAAGTGTCCGGTGAGTTTATGTCTACATCAATAGAACCATACATGTGAGGTATTGTATGTTGGAGTGAGAGCAATAATTCTGGGGTTATAGTTCACTGGTAATTTTTAAGTGATGACCTGTAAAGGCTTTTAAAGCATCCCCTGTGAAGAATTCTGGGTACCATATTCTACGGGCATTTGCAAATTTAACACTTCGTATATATTTACTCACAACCCTGTATTTTGTATTTAACAAAAAATGGGCATATTGTGTTTGTTTGCAGTAAAATCAATTGAAGTAATTTTTTCCTGAAAATATGCATTAACCGATTCAGCACCCGGCGATTTTACCCCCTTCCTTACCAGAGCACTTTTTGCGATTCGGCACTGGGTCGCTTTAACTAACAATGTAATCGTGCGACGTTACACCGAAACAAAATTTACGTCCTTTTTTTCCCACAAATAGAGCTTTCTTTTGGTGGTATTTGATCACCTCTGCGGTTTTTATTTTTTGCGCTATAAACAAAAGAAGAGCGTCAATTTTGAAAAAAAAACACAATATTTTTTACTTTTTGCTATAATAAATATCCCATTTTTTTTAAAAAAAAATTTTTTCCTCAGTTTAGGCCGATACGTATTCTTCTACATATTTTTGGTAAAAAAATCGCAATAAGCGTATATTGATCGGTTTGCGCAAAAGTTATAGCGTCTACAAAATAGGGGATAGATTTATTGCATTTTTTTTTTTTTTTTACTAGTAATGGCGGCGATCTGCGATTTTTTTTTTTTCGTGACTGCGACATTGCGGCGGACACTTCGGACACTTTTGACACATTTTTGGGACCATTCACATTTACACAGCGATCGTTGCTATAAAAATTGCATTGATTACTGTGTAAATGTGACTGGCAGGGGAGGGGTTAACACTAGGGGCGCTGCTAGGGGGGGAGGGGACTCACAAGTGGAGGAGACCGATCGGTGTTCCTCCGTACTGGGAACACATGATCGGTCTCCTCGCCACTGACAGGACGTGGAGCTCCACGGTCCCGCTGTTTTAATGGGCAATCGCGGGTGCCCGGCGGACATCGCGGCCGCCGGGCACGCGCACCGGGTCCCGAGCGACGCCGCGCGCGCCCCCTAGGTGGACGTCATATGACGCCCACCCAGGATGGGAGATCCACCTGCTGGGCGTCATATGTACATGGGCGGGATGTGAAGGGGTTAAATAACATATTAACTGCTTGCCAACCGCCGCACACAGATGTACGTCGGCACAATGGCACAGGCAGGCACAGGCAGGCACAGGCAGGCAAATGGGCGTACAGGTAGGTCCCTTTAAATTTGCCGCCTTTCGGGCGCGCCGTGGGAGCATACCCGCAGGCCCCGAGAACTCGATGTTGTGGATAGGAATAACGGGGAAGTGCCTATGTAAACAAGGCATTTCTCTGTTCTGCCTTATGTCATGACAGAGATCCACTGCTGTGATCGGGAGCAGTGATCGCTGTCATGTCCTAGGTAGCCCCTCCCCCCCACAGTTAGAATCACTCCCTAGGACACACTTAACCCCTTCATCACCCCCTAGTGGTTCATCACCTCCTTCCCTGCCAGTGTCTTTTACACAGTAATCAGTGCATTTTTGTAGCACTGATCACTGTATAAATGACAACGGTCCCAAAATAGTGTCAAAAGTGTCTGATGTAAGAAAAAGGAAATAATGACACATTGAAGGCAATGGGTTGCCGCTCACCCCGAGATTAGATAAAAAAGAGAAAGTTCCCCCTGGGATGGTGGGGTTTTTAGGCAGCAGAGGTTTTAACAGAAATTATATCGGAAAATAATAACTATTTAGTGAGAGACACAGTCCATCCGAATTGGTTTAAAATATTTATTCATGTCAAACTATGACAAATGAAGTTTAAAACACAAGCCCATACAGAATATAAAGGGATAATACAATACACACATGGGTAAAACCAACAGATAGCATCTGACACCTCCACTGGTATAACAGGGGGGGAGGGGTCACTGTGATACAACAAAAACTGACGCGTTTCGACCTGTAGTTTGTATTGGTCTTCTTCAGAGTATATTTGTCTGTTGGAATAAAAGACAACGTAACAACAGCTATTCAGTTAAATATTGAATGTGTCGCACTTTTGTCCATACGTGTGAGTAAGCATCATCATATAACTTAGATGAGTATAATTACCAGTATGTGTGTAGTATATGGGATAATCTTCTGCATGGGAATTTGTAAAA